>CM017797.1:97010882-97160900 GCA_008086715.1 Sitobion miscanthi
CGGTTTAAAGGATTTTATATTTTTAAAACTGTTGAATTTATTGAATTAAATGAATTTTACATTATGATATAGCTAACTTTCATTCGCCCGCAGTGAGAATACTACTTGCTCTGCTGCTTTATTAGGTTTTATCAGTAACATTATGTACGTATAGTACATGTTGTATATATTATATTAAAATATTCATTGATACTTATATAGTTATATGTTATATTTTGTTAAATGTATCAACTATTGGTTATTGGTCCATCGAGTGGGTGTGTGGTAGGTTCTAAACTAAGATGATATTTTGAACCACCATTTTGAAGGACCCCGCGCGCCACTGATTGTAGTTAAATTAAACTATAATAGGTATGTTGTAATAACGTACCTAATCTTCTATGATAATTTGTTATGAATATGATATTATCAGTAATAGCTCAAATTTAGCACTTTTAACGGTACTTAATACATTTTCCTAATATTTTAACAGAAATTATGGAGCTAAAAATATAGAAATACCTATACTATGTTACGGTCCATAGTTATAGTTTTGTTTTCCATTTATATAATAATGCTTTTTAGTATACTTTTTTCATAATTAATATTTATTTCAGTTGGCTTTTATGATTTGTTTGAACTGTTAGTACGTATTTTTTTGGGAGATCCCTATTATTACAACACCGTTATCAATATGCGGTTTTTTGGGTTAGTTCATTTAATAGCATGTTTTCATGATTTCTTCGTATTTATGCTTATTTTCTTAAAATGTTTTTATATTTTCGGTTCATCTGTTAGAAAAATAAATAGGTACCTACCTACCAAGTGTGTGAATAAAGAATTTTTTTTTGTAAACCAATTTGAATTATTATTTATTATTATACTTTTTTTCATTGCATTAAATTCAAAGCCCTGCTAATTACTTTTACTTCCAATCATAATACCTACCACAGTTAATGTGGTGTCAAAATGTCAACTTGTCAACAATCAACTGCTTCTTCAACTTGATAACACTCTAATTCTACACCTCCATATGATCGGTATTCTGTCTATCCATCTTTTCTTCAGCTAGTCTTCTCGCCCCTCGTTTCCCCCCTAAATAACTTCTTTAGTCACTCTCACTCTCTCTTATCATACAGTGACCGAACCAACCTAAACCTATTCTCTCTTGTTTTCACTGCAATATGTACACTACCGTATCACACACCCTTCCTAATTCTATTCACTCAGTCTCTAGTTACCTGCAAGTCATCGTACTTGATTATCGGTGAAAATATTTAAATATCATTGAGCGAATTCCCTACTCGAAAGAATTACTTAAAAAATATCATACCTGACCAATTTTCTAATTTTTTAACACGACTTTATTGATAGCCGAAATAGTGTTATACCAGTATAATTACAATACAAATATTGAAAGTTTTCAGGCAATACATCCCCTGATCAATTAACAATAATAAAAAGAAACCTATCGAAAAATAAGAAAAAAAATACCCTTGTGACCGAATCAAAATCTGCTACGAAACTATAGTAAACGTATATGCTCTACGTTACCGAGTTAACAGATTTTCCGTGACAATAATATTTAATTCAAGTCTAAGAGTAAATTTAAGGCCCCAAAATAATATGAAAACAAACTTACGCATAAACATCGACTCTTCCAGTGAAACCTAGCTGTACTACTGCAGCACACGCTGTCGCCGAAGAACAGCTACTCTTCATCCGTCACAACATCTCGCTAATTGAAACTTATCTAGTATAGAATACTAGTATCTTTATGCTTCTGTTATATATTCTGGTTTTCTATTTCAGGGGTAAAAATACATTTTTTTTTTGATTTTGAATATGAAAGCTGTGAGATGATCGATATGAATTTCGTGAGAAATCTAGAGGTACTAGAAAACTGAGACGAGTGTGTTGAATGAAATAAATTAAAAAATTGATTAACACAAAAATCGCTTAAAAATTAATTTAATTCAAATAATGAGATGAACCTTATTAGATCATTTAAATTTTCCAGAACAAGCCCCCAGTTGTTGGTCGCATGTCAATTTTAACCATATACTAGACCACAAGTTTTATAGACATTCTATAATGCATCTCCTGCCGGTGGCCCTAACACTGTTGAGATTAAATTCTTTAGTAATTAAATTACGGTACGAATTTAATAGTTACGTAGGTGCTTGTCCAATACTCGACTATCAGAATTTAAATTAAAGAATGTATATACCTGGGTAACCTATCGATCGATTCTAAAACAGAAACTTAACCTAGGTATCAAATAATAACACTATCAAATAGTGAACATTTGAAGAAAATATCCCTATAGGTATAATCCTGTTCAACTCCCAAATAAAACGACGTGTTGAGGTGTTCTCTTAAAACCCAAATGTTTAATGCCCGTACCCCGTACGCATAGAAAATGTATGTTTCATATTTAACGACAAACTAAAACTAAATCGTGACGGAACGGAATTACGAAGAACTTACAAGACAAAAATAATCGTCACCAGATGTAGGTATAATCTGCTATGTACTTACAAATCATATTAAATAACATTATCATTATGTATTTTCTTATTATTTTTTAGGTAGGTATAAAAACCTACCTTACTTATAAAAGCATTGCCTAATCATTGATTTCAATTTTAAAAATTATTCTTCTATAACAATAAATTAACAGTTGTAGGCAAAGTATTATAGTTTAAGGTATTTTTCATGATATCCTAATTTTTGTACACTAACCTATAACAACTGGATTTTTAAAACTACTCTACGTCTGGCGGATATATAAGTTTGTCCGACAATAAATATTTACATTAGGTCTACCGCTCAACAGAATAGAAAGGACAAAACTTACGTAATTATTTATTCTTCCGACGAAACGCGTTCCCTCGAGTGTATATAATAATATTGTCAGTCTCCGCTAGGGAAAACCAGCGCGCGTCTTCATATCTCCGATCCAAAAGTTCAGTCTGAAAGTATTGAGATTAATGACATTTATAAAAATAGGCACCGAGCTTAATGACCAGAATGGAACGAAATAATATGTGAGTACGTATTGAAATCGCTGTTCGTCTCAGACGATTGTCATTTGCCATGGATTATTTATAATTATAACCTCACCGTCCCAATCATAGAAAATACATATATGTCCTAACCGATGGATGATGGATATTTTTACATTATCTTCAAAAAAAAACATTATTTGTTTCTACTAGACGCAAATACGGCAAATTGAATTCAAATTTATAATATAGATAACGGGTTTACTTGCAGGTAACCATTATTTATTACTTGGTTTTTTAACAAATTCTTATTGATATAAAATAGTATTAAATGAAAATAGTTTTATTGATCCCAATATTTAAAAATAATGTGTTTCGAATAAAATAATAAAAACAATTTAAGAAATACCTATAATTAATATGTATTACCTAAATAACAAAATAACTAAATACATCGTGTTCTTTTTAATATTTATAATTCATATTTATACCGATTTTCTACCGATTTATATTAATAATAATTATAAATTATAAAATATATAGCAATAACAAATCATTTTGAGTAGCGGCCCACCGGGAAAGTTCCCAGTATCCCGCCGGATCAGTCCGCCCCTGGTTCATATTGTAACCAAAAAATCTAAAAAATCTATTATAAACACAGTCACTTTTTATAGATATTACAAGTTAAAATCGGGACGAAATTACATATTAAAACCAAGAATAACGATTTAGTTATTTTGTTGTAATTTAAAAATAGTAGGTATTCGATGACACTTTCAAATGTAATTTTTTGGGCAAAAATGACTTTAACCTACTATTGTAGGTACTAATGCCTAAATTGTAAATAAATTACTTTAATCTCAATATTATTTATTAGTTAACGATGTCTTTGCTCAGAATCGTTTTTCGTTTGTTTGTTTTGTATTTTAATAACTTATAAATGGATATATTATTATTACTAATAATTATAGTAGGTGTGTTTGTTTTATTTCATTAATTTATTTAATACTATACCAATAAGTTATATATTAATTAATAATTTTTGAAACATTGTGTTCGAAAAAATAAAAATAAATATAATCTTAATTAAAGTCTTGTAATGTACCTACCTATATGTAAAAAATAAATATAATAACTGTTGAACTTTTAGGAACATAATAAGTAACACATTCGTGTATGTAGTATTAGACTATTTATATACCTATACGAGTATATGAGTAGGTGTATTATTCATATGTGCGCACATGTCAGGATAGCCAGTTGACCATTCCGTGAATATCACTTTTATGTGTACATGGTTATACATCCCTAATCCCTAGGATATAGAATATAGATATTAGGTAAACAATAGAAGTTAAGTATGTGACACTAAATTAATAGTTACCTATAACTTTTAACATTGTATTTGGAAAATAAATTACCCGCTATTAATTAAAATTGTATCTTATGACTATTATCAATTATAAGTTATAACATATATTTCTATAAATTAAACCCAAACATATATATATTATATATATATATATATATTATATATATATATTAAGTACCCTATATAGGTATGCGCCATTAATCATAATTATTCTACGAACAGGGACTGGAAAAAACGACGACGAGTTTATATCTCGCGTATTTTATACATTTCTAGTTTAGAACTAAAATATGCGCCTACAACACTTGGATAGCACATTTTTCGTGACATTAAATATCTATTCTAAGTCTTAAAAGAAAATTTAAGCCCCAAAAGAATATAAAAACAAACTTACTTTAATTATCGACTCCTTCGGCGGAATTCGTTATGTGGGTGAACTGCGACGCCGATGAGGAAACGCTCCAGAATACAAAACTTTGAATACTGTGATTATGACAAATAAAATTACGAAACGCAGTAAGTTTTTTGTTCATATTTTCTTTACTTATTGAAATTTTAGAATTTTTCTCGACTGTGTCTTCTGCAACGACTTTGAGATTTGCCATAGATAAATTAATAAATTATAGATATTATACTATATAGGTTACCTACGTCAATATGATGAATCCACGGATATAATATAATGCAACTTTTATATCAAAGAGTTCCGTGTTAAGGAACAATTTGTTCATTGAATTTTGATATGAAAATAAACGAAAATAGTTTATAATTTTGAATTTGAATTATAATAATATGATATAGGTATTATTTAATTATTATTTTCGTTTATTAATTTAATTATGATTAAGATGGTGAATAGATATTAGAAGTACAAGCATTTTTATAAAAGCATATGTATTTTATGAATTATTAAATAAAATGTGATTACTGGATTTTAGAGTTAACATAAAGCCATAAACGTATACAGTAAAATACTATAATACCAACTAGATTTCTAAAACTCCAATAAGAACCTGGAGATTGTAGTTTGCTTTTTGAAATACGAGTTCCTATTGTATATTTCTTTTTTTGTTTTCTAAAATGCATTTGCTTGCAGACTCCAACACCCCATTCAATTTTTTTTATGATTTTACCTCTAACTGAATTTTTTAAATATTGATTACCTGATGTTCTCTTAATAGTCATTCTTTAATGAACTAATTATTAAGAATAATATTTTCTGCTAAAGATTCTGGATATTTTAGTTTGAACTCTTCAGTATGTTGATACTGTAACATTTTTCCTAAATTTTTTTTTTTTATGAATTTAACTCTAGTTAATGTTTTTGTAGACATTTGAACATTGATAACTGATTCCTTATGAATAATCCTTCTTTAATGAACTAATTATTGTGAATAGTTTTATCTGTTTCCAAATCTGTAGATTTTAGTTTTCTTTCTTTTGTGTTTGTTCCCTTCTTATAATTTTTTTCTAATTTTTTTTTTTTATTTCTTAAAATGCATTTGCTTGCGGTTTTGGAGTTAATCGGACGAGTTGGTGGGGCTAACTTCACTATCGCTAATTAAATGACATTATGTAATATATGAACGAAATGTATAAGAACTTTAAGAATATTGTTGATTATTATTTAAAATAAAATCTTTTGGAATTGTAAATAAATCTTAGATTTTTAATTTTTTCTCAAATATCTAGCTCCTAGTTTTTGTCATACACTCTACATTCATAACTTATTTTAATAATGTAGGAAATAAAACGTTACTTTATAGAAATTACTTTTTAAAATTGCGTTACAATTGCGTTAATTTAAATAAAATATAATTGAATTACTACAGCATTATTTTAAATAAAATATAATTAAATTACTACAGCATTACTGCACAAGTAATTTGCGATTTGTATTATGTTACTACCCAACACTGTATATATTTAATCAATGATTTAACTATTAATTTCTTTAATATCATCTGCTGGCTGCAGAACATCAAGCCAATCAGAAAAAAATGAGATGGACACACTGAAAACTATACATAATATATTATATTATATCATGTAAATGCACCAATAATTTTTTGAAATAACAATTATAAATACATGAAAATAGAAAAATAGAAAGGTATTAAATAAAAATTTAAAAAAAATTCTATAAACTCAAATTTTGCCTAATGTTGTTAATGTAAGAATACTGTTGCATATCTTTTGCTGCTTGCTGAGCACTATAATATATCTGACAGTTTAAAGAGTTGCACTTCAGTTCAAAGTTCCTTCCACAGCATGATCGACAGATCTGTTTAAAAATATAATATAAGGTATTGTTTGAATAGTTTTTTTTTAAATATTTAATTATTTGATTTTTACCATTTCTAAATCATCTTGTTTTTTAGTCCATTTTGATAATAAATGATTAAGCTGTACAATTAAATACTGAGGATTTTGTTGACATTGTTCACAGAAACCATGCTGTGATAATTTACTACATAAAATACAATTTTGTGAAAAAAAATATTGAGATAATGTTTGTTTACGATTTGTTGCTGTAGTAATATCCGGAAAATGAAAGTTAAATATTTACGGGGTAATTCTGAATACCTGAAATAATTATATTAACAAAATAATTTTTCATCAATGATTTGTTTATTGTAATAATTACCATTTGTTTATGTCAACATTGAGCAAAGAAAAACATCTTTGAAGTGGCGGAATTATTGCTCTTGTGATATAGTATTCTGCATTTATCCGAGCAGATTTGTCTGAAATAAAATGGTTTGGTGACCGCACAAGTTTTATTAATGGTAAACCTTTTGGTCCGGCTACAATAAGGTATGGAACACGTTCTTTTACTCGTGGTTCAGCACGTCTGTCAACTGTTATCCATTGTCTGAAATAAAATCAGTTTATAAACAGTTCATATTTATAAATATTTTACAGTGATATAACATACATTAATTATTAAAATATCTGTAAAAATTTACTTAGCCAATTCTAAAGCAGGTACGCATGCACCTGGCCTATAATTATTGCGCCCTCTATATTCTTTAGCAAAGAGAAAATCTTGGATATTTACATTGCCTTTGAAAATTTTTTTGAACTGTTTATCAATATAACATTTTACGGCCGCAATATCTTTTGTTTCAAATAAAATACAAAGACTTTTTTCTAAAATCTAAATAATTAGAAATAGCTCATACGATGTGATGAAAGTAAATTAATTAGGTTTAAAGCTTTGGTGATATTTTAATTATTTTATTTCGAAAATAAAATACCTTTGACACTGCAGGACAACCATCACGGCGTACAGTTTCAATGCCTTTAGCTTCATACTTAGGTTTTTTTTGATCAATATTTTCATACATATATCCACAATACCTTTTTTTTGTCTACATTTTATAACATCAAATTAAAAACAAAATAATATTTGACTATTTATTGGTACTAAAGATATGAAAACTCACTTGCAAAATACAGGGAAGGTATACTTTTTCAAATTTCAACTTTATGGGTATAGGATTATCTTTAGTGACAATGTCAGCCATTTCATTACCAATTTTAAATGCCTCTTCTTTAGACCGACCTTGTAATAACACAAATATAGAATCAGTGTCACCATAGATAACTTTAGCATTCCATTTTTTTGTTGATTGAATTAAAGTTATTGCTCTTTCTAAAGTTTCACGTCCTTTGCTTACGACACTATCACCAACCTAAACATCCAAATTAACTTTTAAAACTAAAACAATAACACATATTATTTTTTTTAATTGGTACCTCAATACATGGCATTCTTCCAGAAAAATTTGCCGAAGTATATCCATATGTAACATTGGCAATTAATTTTAAGCCAAGTTGTTGGGCGTTTAATATCTTATATAGATGTTTATTATTTTTTTGTACTTTCATCAAATTTTTTACCTAAATAAATAGTTTAATGAAAGTAAGTAAATAAACAAATATAACAAGCACATTTGTATCATCATTGTTTACCATTATTCTGGTGTCTAATATTTCTTGTAACATGGATGGTAGAATTCCTTTACATATATTTTTCTTAACAAATGCAACTCCAGAAGGAGAAATTGTTATATCATCAGTTAGTTTGAGTAAGGTTTGAAAAGGTACATTTAACTTAGTACAGCCAAATTTAAATACTTCTGTTCTATTTATATTGAATGGCAGTAAATAAAATTTAAAAACAATTCACAAGTATAGAAAATCTGAATATATTTAAATTTAATATTAAATGTTTTACTAACTTTCCAAGAAGATCAATATTTCCTAAGCATGTTGAAAAACAGTAGTTATAAGCTATAATAATAGAAGGGTATAAGCTTTGAAAATCTAATACTATGACCGGATCTGTATAAAATCTTGATATTTCCAAAAATATACATATTTTAATGAATATAAAGTTAAAAAAAAAAAAAATTGTATGGAATGGAATTGTTACTTTGATTCTGGTTCCATTATTAATGGTACACTTTGAGCTGCATTCATTTCAGCTCTTTGTTTTATACTTGGTGAAACAGCAACATAGTTCTTATTTTTGGCTAAACGTAACATCATTGATTCTACTCTAAACTGAAAAATGCATAAATTAATGTTGTAATGTTATACTTTTAAGTTATTATAATAGTACATTCAATTTTAAACCATTAAGTCAAAATAAGAACAATTACTTACTTGTGAACCTCTCGACAGTACTTCATAAAATTGTATGCCAAATAATTTTGCAAGTTCACTTGTTCGACCAATTATATCTAGTTGTTGCAAAATATTTATTGTGCTCTCAACTTTGAACAGATAATAATCCATAGTCAACCATCTAAGTATAATACATAACAATTAATCGCATAAAAACTGTTGGGAGGTGGAAGTCAAGATTTCTTACAACCTGTCAGATTCCCTCAACCAGTGTAACACCGAATCATAAGTCATTAATACTATGTATAAAAATATATAAGTAAAGTAATCAAAGTAATTTCACTATCAAAATATCCTATAGTCAACATCTTTTAAGGAACAAATCATTTTTATGACTCATTGTTGTCATAATATAGTATTTCATTACCTATTTATTCAATTAAAAAACATATTCAATATGACTTATGTTTATATTTTAAGTACAAGATATGAGACAACTAAGGAATGGATTTTATTGTGTTTACATATTTTTACCTAGTTGTAATATTTGATAACTTTACATATTTGGTAAACATTGGTGAATATTCGGGGAATTTTCGATGTTTTTAAATTTTTTTTTTTTATTTAACTTTCTATATTTCACTATCATGCATAGAAAATATTTTCAATTATGGATTGATTATTTTAATAAGATTTTCTGAAATATTAGGTTTTTGTACATTAATTTATACATATTATAAATATAAAAAAACCAATAATAATTGTATTGTTATATTTATAATATTGTTTAAGTTAATTTAACTTTCAAGAAGCATATAGCTATTACCTGTATAAAAGAGTATTATGATCCCACCAAAACGAGAGTGTGTGATAAGAATAATTGGGTACTCTTTGATGTAGTATAAGGTATACCATATTTTCAAATGTATAACTTTGAACTGCCAACTAAAACAAAAAAGTTACTTAAAATATGTTTCAACAACTTGAATGAAATTATTTAACTTCATGTCTCAGTAATCTCCAAACATCAAGAACGATTCGTCCTTTGATTTTCAATTCAGAATTTGTAATTTCTTCATTATACTCGGAGCTTTGTTCATTTTCTGTAGTAAGTCTAGATATTTCTTTATTCATATTACGTCCTAAGTGACGACATCTATCTCTCAAATAACCCCATGAATGCATTTCAATCTAACATTAGTAACAAAACAATAATGTTTTTGGTTAATCAGTTTTCTCAATTCAAGCTACATAAAACAAAATGTTTTGGTACATTGTGTTTTTTGATGCATTGTTTAAGAAATTAGTAAAAATAAGTTATGTCAAATAAAAAATATTCTTAAATTCTTAATTATGCTTACTTCATAGCCACAAATAACTTCAGGATCCCAATTATTTACCAACTGAAAAAATGTATTCACTAACTCAATTTCATCATTACAAACAATTATCTCTGGTTTAAAATTTGAAAAACCATTATATTTGTTATTTATTTTATCCACCAAAATAGAACCTGATAAATTGAAATTTAAATAATATATTGAAGCATAAGTTTTCCTTTCAAATTGATATACTTACCTGTTCTTGAAGAATTTTCTGACATATTGAAAATAGTATAAAAAATGCCTTGTATACAATCATATTCTGGATCTGAATTCATATTAATTCTAGTTTGTGTATGTAATTCCATTGTTATAATAGTAAGATTGTCACTCTAAAAAAAAAAAATTAGTCATACTTTTAATCATAATTCAATGCATTAATAAAAATAAAAATTAAATACATTTTTTGTAATATCTTTATCAATACAAAAGTTGTGGGAACTTTGACCAATATGTATTCCATCTAAAATATTACTATCTGAACTGTTGGTAGTTCTAATTGAATTGAAAAATTCTGATCTTGAATCATTACTTGCATCTGCCTACAACCATATCATTTTATATATTAATTGTTTTTTAATAACTTTATTTGGATTATAGTTTTGTGTATTTCCTCACATTTAATGAATCCAGAAAAAGAGTGCTGAGTTTTCTTTTTGATTTCAAGCATTTATTCACTACTTGCTTTGGTGTGTATGGTGAAGAGGTATAGAATTTGTTTTGACTAGAGTTTGGTGTTACACGATTGATTTTTTTCAATAGTATTGATTTTGAAAGTGAATCTGGAGTTATAAGACCCTTACATATATTACTGTCTGCATTTTTTTTTTTACGTTTATATTTTGAATAACGTGTGTCTAACCATTTTAAAGCCAATAAATATGATGGTGGTTTCTTTAATGGTTCTAAAATTATACTACTCTCAGAAGCGAAAAAACGTATATCGTTAATAACGGGAAAACTTAATGATAATAAATCCTTTCTAATATTTTCAATGACATTATTATTTTGAAATTGAAATTGTTTATTGTATCGAGTATTTTTAAATGTATCAATGAAATTTAGAGAATCATTATATGAAGGAGGTTTAAAACTTAATGTCCACAATGTTCTTGAAATACTAGTATTATCATCAACATCAGTAAAAGATACATAATTTAATGTGTTATTGTCATATATTTCAACAGAACTGTTTGAACTACGAAACATATCACTTGTTTGACAACTGTTTGAACTACGAAACATATCACTTGTTTGACTACTGTTTGTTTCTTCATCATTATTTTTTACCATAAATGTTCTGAAAAATTTACAATATTCTATAAAATTATAGTTTAATGATATTATAAACTGGTGTTTACTGATCATTATCGGTTGAATGTAAACTGAAATTATCCACATTTAAATTTGACTTAATTAATAAATCATTTATCTGAGTTTGATTTGAAATATTAGTATTTTCTGAATTTTGGGATAAACTATAACATAAAAAATAGCAATTTATAATGAATCATAATTATTAATATAATAATATTGTTAAGTAGTAGTTGAAATGTAAAGTACTTTTCATTTAATTGCATCATAGATACAGAAAATTCTTCATTTTCAGAATCGTTTCCATCTTCATTTGAAATGTTGTGACAAAGTATACTATCTTCATTTTTAGAAGCAATCGTTTCCTTCATTAATAAATTCATTAAATCAATACTTTGACTATCCCCTATATTATAAAAGTATAGTTAAAAATCAGTTAATTTATCATTGATAGAAAAAATAAAATAAAATAGTAAAACATGCAAATATTTGATAGCTCGAGTATTTCAAATATAAAATGCCATATGTTCTTCTTAAGCATTTATATAATTAATATTTAAAACAACAATAAATTATATATTATTATCTAGTATGGTGATTTGTGGAAAAGTTGGGTATACTCACTAATAATGCACACAATAAAGAATATATTAAATATTAATACGTATTTTAAAGGCTTGAAAAAATATATAATTTATAACTTACAAGAGGTTTGAGACTGGAAAACTTGTGATAAATTAATTACTAGCTCTTCATTCACAGATATTTCTAGCTCTGTCAATGTCTTTTCTATTACATTTTTTTTCTGCAAAACATAAATGTTTTAAATGACACATAAGTATAAAAACAAATGTATACAGCAACTACTATGAAAATGTTGAATAGAAATATTAAAGTTGATATTATATTTTATATACACCAATTTATGCTGCTCTAAAATCCCCCGAACATTATTTTGAAATGAATTAATATTTATATTTAACTGAGATGGATTGGAAATGTTTCAAGAGAATAAAAGTAACAAAAAAAATAATTAAAATTAACAGTTAATGATATAAAACATTAAACAATTACTTTTATTTCTTTTATTTTCTTTTTTAATTCAATTCCAAATTCAATTTCTGTATTTGATGGAACAGTTAATTTCCTTTCTCCACTGAATACTTCAAGTCCTTTTCTTGTTATGTTCAAGTCTGTAGATAGTTTATTTATTTGTTCCCGAATATTAACTAAACCAGAATTTTCTAATTCTCCTAAAATATTAACAATAAATTGAACCAAAATAATAAATAGAAGAAAAAATGTTTCAGAAGAAAAAAATGTTGATACCATTAATCAATATAGGGTTTAAGATGTCGATAGCTTGCACATCCATTTCATTAGTACATCAACTAGTTTTGGAAAGCCTAAGAATATAAACATTCAAATAAATGAAAGAATAAAAAAAAAATTAAGAGAAACTTCTATTTAATAAAACCAACTAATTAGTGTTTGAATTTTATAAGTACTTTATTTGAATTTAAAATATTTTCAATTAAAATAAATAGAAGTTTTATTAATCTCAATTTTTACCCAGTATACAGTGTGTCTCAAGTTTCGTATCACCTTTAAGATCGCCGTGGAAAATTAATATATTTAATTGCCTTTTTTACAATATTAAGTATAGAATTTCTGATTGAATAGCATAATATTCAATTTTTGTTTTTCAAAAATTCAAAAATATTTTTAGACATAAGTTTTTTAAATTTCTAAAAGATAGCCATTTTTTTTAATCGTATTTTTTAAAAACAATTCAAAATAATAATAATGAAATTTAATGAAAATCTACTAAATTAGAGCTAATTATTATTTTGAATTTCTAAGAATAATAGTTGTATTATGTTACATTTGCAAACGGTATTAGCAAAATACGATTCACATGCTTTAATAATTGGCTTAAGCAGTCAAAAAATTATTTATTATTTATGTGATTAAGCACAAAAAAAAAAAATAAGAAAAAAAGTATTTGCAACATTATTGTAACATGAGGATAACACAATTTTACCTGTTTCCAAAAATTGAGACATTAATCTGTTGATAGCATTGAACAATGTTTTCACATGATTATATAAAGTATCTATAAATTGAAAATTATGCTATTCAATCAGAATTTCCATACTTATTAATGTAAATAAAATCGCATTTAAATATATTGATTTTCCACGGAGGGTGATATGGGACTTTTGGGACATACTGTTTAACAATATATTACCTTTAGATTTTAAAATGATGATTGGTATTAAAAAATCAATACTAAATCTAATGGTAGAAACAGTATAATAACTACTAGTTTAAAAAAAAATTGACCAACAAAAATTTTTTTTACCCAACTTACCCTTGTTCTACAGAATTCCTATACTTGACAGCAGACAGTTTTATATAATTCATTCCATGAAGATTATAATCTATCATAAACTGTAAATGATACGGTATATGTGCTTCGTGAGGCTGGAATATTGTATTACAGACTGCTCCATTCTAAAAATAAAAATACACATATTGCAATGTCCAGGAAAAACTATTTTGTGTTACTGCTAAGTATAAAATATAATGTATAAGAGATACTAAAATTATACAAATATATTATTTTATATTTACTTGTAATAAATCAACAGCAATTTTTGCCGAATATGGGTTGTAGAAGAGAATTTTTAAAAATTTAGTGTTCTCAGCATGATAGCCATAAAATGATCTATAAATATTAATTAAATTTCTGAAATACATAAGTGGGCTTATTTGAAGAATTATTGAACTTACTTTCCACATACTGTAATAATATTATGAATATGTTTAGATTTTGTATTTGTGGATCCAATAGCCAGGCTCAACGCTTTATCTAGACTATTTCCAAAATTGTATAAGATCTCTTGATTCTTAGTTTCATACGATTCTTCTAATGGAATAAATATATAAGGAAAAACACCATGCACGTGTAGACAGCACTTTTCACCTAAACATTAAACAATAAGTAATAACTTTTTTTACAATTTATCCAGCACTCAAAAATATTATTATATCAAATATAAACCAAAATAAACTATTAGCATAAATCTTTCATTTTTAACACATTATCCTTATAATTACCGTTTGGCGTACATCCGAACACCCTAAGAACGGGAACCTTAAGTGTCTGTGTTCCCCAAAACTCAGAGTATAGAAAATCGAAACCGTCAGCAGGATTACTCATGTAATGGTCTATTGTGACTAAACTCACGTTTTGAACAATATTAGTGTTCTCCATAATTGAATAGGTATTTCAGTATTTGTTATTATGATATATTTTAATGGAACAAAAATCCCTTAAATTCCACAAAGTAATACTTGGTGTAATAATCAGCATTTCAGAATCGATAAATAACTAATAAGTAACGCTGAATTCTGTTGACGACTGCTTAAGAGCACTCAACTGCTGAAGTACCTACAAGTAGTAAGTACGCTACACGATTATTTTTGTAAGTACAAGAACTGGAGGAAGAATTCTCTATAATTCAGTCTTCAGAATACCAAATCAGATAATTGTTCTATGCCATCAGATATATTATAATATACTAATCTATACATCAGGCTTCGTCTAAGTCGTCAACCGTCATGGCAATCTTTTATCTACCACTCTTATCGATCCTTATCATTTTTCGGACAAGTGCTTATCACTCGGCTAGTGGTTATGTACTTAGAGTGTATATAATATGTCTTAGGGTATATTATTAATAATTTATATTTTACCGTAGTATCGTACCATTCGTATATGATCTAAGGCCTTAAGTACCGTTCACCGCACATATTATGTCCTATAAAATCTTCTGTGTATTATAAATATTTCTTTTGTAATATTATGTCTATGAAGTATGTCTATGACTTAAGTATGTTAACTTCTTGAATAATGTATAGCTGAATATTAGTATACCTACTTGAACTACTAACAACTATATAATCAGGTAAAACAAACTACTTACTACTTAGTACTTAGTAGTAATAGTTACGCTTAATACTCTACTTACGCTATAGCGCACATAACACATTGTGACGTATCGACCAAACCAATTGTAACTTGAGTAAAGTTCAACTGACCTAATTCTAAGCCCACAATCGAAATAGTACTATACCAGACGACACGTACCGCGGTGCAACATTGTTTACGTAATTGACAGCCCACGACAACATTTTTGGCTATTTGGTAATAATACATTTTTAATTTGGATAGGTTAAGGCGAAGTTAATATTGCTCGCGTTGTTCTCGTATGAAATAGTAAAAATCATACTAATTCTTGTTTATGTTTAAAATGTACACAGATATACAGTTTTGATACTTCACTAACTATAAAACATTCAGCTTTGAAATTAGAACTTAACACCATTGTCTTGAGTACTCAATTTCAACAACTGTTGTGGTAATGTGGTCGGATCCATCGTCATCAAACATGGCTTATGGAAACCAATTGATGAATCCAACATTTTATAAAAACATGACCAACGTACAAGGTACATATTATCAACAGTAAACAGTGCCGTAAAGATTAGATTTAAGACAAAATTATATCTTCTAGTGGATTGGGCAAGTTTGGCTCAACAATGGATAAAAATGAAAGAAACTTCATCCGCCATATCCCCTGGACAACAAGTAAAGATCCCGTTTTCTGAACAAAGTTTGCACAAACTTGAACATATAGATGTAGTACCTCAGAATCTTTCAAATGTAGCAGCAGTAACAAATAAAATGTTTAGTGATCATAATATTGCCAGTCCTGTTACAAGTTAGAAATTTACCAAACTAGTGGGAATCTTATACCTACATGTAATATTTTTATTACACTTATTTTCTAGGAAATAATAACGAAAAAGCAAGAACTTGGAATACATGTACTGGGCAGCAACAACAACAATCAAATTGGAATTGGGCATCTACTTCAACAGCTCCACCAACTAAAGCACCAATTATAGAGTCAGTTAATTCACTTAGACCATCGTTTGTACCTCCTATATTATCCGAACCACCTCCATCTTTCCCAATGATGACACTAAACACACCATTTCCACCTAATGTAAGTTTTTAATATTTAAATAATACCAATTATTTTTACTTATTTATTCTATTTTAGAATTATTGGGCAGGGCCTAATACTACAGTTCCACCGCCTTCTGAATCAGATCAGTGGAATAAACTTAATGTGATTTTCAAAGTGGATAATAGAACTCAAGATCCACCATTTATTGGTAAGTATGATTTTATATTATTATATTGCTAAATCTGCAACAAAATAATATAATTTTTTGTTATATTAAACAATATTTTTGGTTTATAATTTACAATCAGATGCGGCAAAAAGAAAGCAATTGCCCGCTTGGATTCGAGAGGGACTTGAAAAAATGGAAAGGGAAAAACGTCGTAAAATTGAACAAAAACAATCATTTGGAGAATCTGATTATTCTAATTCAATAAATGAAAATTTTATTCAAGAACTACCCAATGTATTAAACTTTTTTTATTAATTTTGTTACAAGTTTTTATTTCAGTCGAGTTGCAATAACTTAAAAAACTTGAATTGCATTTTATTCGCCTTGAACAATTTTTCCCTTATAAATTATTTAGATATCTCAAAGTGAATTTTTATCCCTCTACATTTTTGAGTTATCGCGATTTGCGACTTGACAGTATTATAAAAAATATTTTGATAATTATGTTTTTTTTTAGTCACTAATCAACTTAAATCATGAAACTGAAATGGTCGATGATGATATTGAACATGTGTCATCCGATTACATCAATGAACCCAGAAAAACTGAGTTTATGCAGAATGATTCTTCTCCTCTCATTCCACGTAAGACTAAAGCTCAAATCTGGGAAGATACGGTAATACAGTTTTTAACATTTACTTGTAATCAAAAAAAATAATTTTTAAGTTATTGTTCCTTATATTTTTATATTAAAATATTTATTGTAATAAATCTATTGGAATTAAATTATTTCAGATGTTAAGTCTACGAAAAATCCTAACAAAATTATTAATGGATGTTACTAATGATATGATGTTAAGTGTAGTTAAAGAGGTGCTAAAAACTACTGTACAAACAGGTAATATATATCGATAATGAATTATAACTCTGTTCATAAAATAGTTTGATAGCGTAAGTATGTGAGTAATTGAATATATGAAAAAAATATTAGGTATATTTATTTTATATTTATATATTTTTAAATGTATTATCAAAATTACAATATGCCATATAACAGATATTCAAGGAAATCAAAGCCAAACATCATTAGCTGGTAAGCTAGGTAAGTTTTTGAAATTATTTTTATAACTTACTGTTTAATATACAATTCTACATCAATGTGCTATTTCATTACTTGAATCTGAGTTAAAATATACTTGTTGTGAAGTCATAGACAATCATCGATAAATCAAATCAATAATTATATATTGCTAATTTGTACTATTTATATTGTTTTAATTTTAAGCAAAATGTTTATGTTATACATCATCTATAAATACATTTTGTCTGTAATTAACTTGTTATAAATAAAAAATTTACTAAAGGGCTTGGAATTTATGGTTCAGAATCTGAGTCATCGGATGAAAGCGATGAAGAACAGCACTCATCTGGTCATAAGCAACTAAAACAAGATTCTGATGAAGCTATTCAAGTAAATAATTGGTTTGATTTATTTCTCGATTGATTGATTTCATCTTTGATCTTCAAACATAATTGAAAAATAATTATAATTTATATCATATTTAGGAAAGAATATTAAAACGCCAACGTGAGTTCAGTAATATTGAAGCAAGGATACTTAAAGAATTGGATCAGCTAGAAGATAAGGAAAAACTTGTGAGGTCTAAATTTGATAGCAGTGTCAAGATGAGTGATGAAATTAATGATATTGGTAGTCAGGTAGTGGAAAACATTCGGACAAAAGGTAAAATTATGTTTCATTAGTTAAATAAAAAAAAAATGTGTTTATTGAACAAGTTTGTAGCTTAGTATTCAATTTTCCAGAGTTAAAAATAAGTTAAATAAATAAATAAGATTTTTTTTTTTAAATAATTAACTATTATTTAGTAATTGGGATGTGTTTTGTTTTTTTTTGTTTATATCAATACCAAGTATATTGTATAGCCTTTAAACTATTATACCTATATTATGTGATAAACATATTAATAAATTAATATATTTTTAACCATATTAATTTTAGTATTGAATTCATTAATTTTAGGAATATTTTAGAATAATGAATTACTATAATCTTGTATTTCAGGGAATAATGAAGATGTAGGATCTAGCCAAAAGATTGACAAGAGTCATGATATAGTCAAAAATGAATTACCTAATGATTTTAATATTAAAAATGGACAAAAGAAAAATAAATCTAAATCCAAAAGATCATCAAGTTCTAGTTTGTCAAGCAGTAGTAGTAATAGTATGAAGAGTGATAATAATAACAGTAAAATATATAACTGTAAGAAAAACAAAAAAGTTCAGTCGAAATCTTCGAACAAAAAAATTTTAAAAGATCGTGTAAAAATAAAACGAAGATCACGATCTAGAAATAAAAGTAGATCGCGTTCTATACATAGTAGTAGGTCACATTCAAGATATCATAGAAGATCTCCACATAGTTTTATATCAAGACGAAGTCGATCGCCACTATCACGTCATTCATATTCCAGAAAATATAAATGCAAACGAAATAGTTCTTCTAGTTCAAATGAATCAAGAACTAATAAACACCGGTATAGACAATAATTTCTGGTCGAATGTTATTTTAAGAGATTAAAATTCTTAATTATTATTTTATTGATATTACCCATTCAATTTATTATATGTTACCACTTTTTTTAATTATAATTTTAGGTTTAGTTCTTAATAAATGTATGAAAATGTTCAATTAGACCTAAAACATATATAACACATTTTATTTTTTATTTAGTATACTCATCAATATTAAATTATAATTAAAAATTTATGTTTTAATTTCAATCATTAAATTAAAATTTATTTTATAAATCCATAATGTATGTGACACATCTTATAAATAGTAAATCTATAATTCATTTATTTATTAAAAATAAGTAATATTACCTATATACATACAATTTTTAACAAATAAATCAATAACTTTATCAATTTAATGCTCTTTTAATTTTTTTTGAGAATAACCATATTTTTATTTCTGTGCAAAATGTCACTATTGCAGTAACACACATTTTATTATTTATTTTTTACTGATTCAGATTAGAACTTGATAATATATAGTTATAATTATTTTTATTTTTATGTTATAAATTGTATGTATTTTATTAACTTTATCATTTAATAAATTGTCAATCTAAAAGTGCTCTACATTAGGTTATTATATCAGTTATAGTCTATAATACACAATAACCAAAATAAATAAACTTATCATTTTTCAGAACATTGCTAATATTTTATTCAGGATTACTTAATTGGTAAAACAGATTATTGTACAATTTCTGTAATAGTAAACTGCCACTGGGACTAATTTATTCGCCACATTAAGTCTAAAAGTGTATTAGTTAAACAGTTTTTTTTTAGCTAGTTTAAATTTTTATCGATCCAATTATAGGCCTTATCTGGAAGGGGCCAAGTACAAGGAAGATGCGTGAAAAAAAAAGTTTTGCTTAATAAAATATGTAAAAACCTAGAATGTTTTTAATCTCAAATCTTTTCAACCCTGAATTACATTATATCTATATAATATATAATACATAGTCGATATATTTAATATCATTAAATATATCGACTAATTCGTACATATTTATTTAAGAGTTATAGGTTAATAAATGTCACTATTTCAGTGCAGTTTATAGACATGTTTTGCTTATCTCCAACTATTTCAATGATATCTGGAAACATATTCGTACACAAATTTGATTTTAATAAATAATTTATTAGGAAACAAATATCCTTTAAATAACAATGTTTTCACAATTGACGAACAAAATAAACTATTATTTACACTTAAATGTAGTTATCAAAATCTAACAAAGACTTCATTTTCCAAATCTTTGTTCATTTCTGCTGTATTGTTCCAATAATTTGTAAAACTTTAAAAATGTAACATTGTAATGTGTTTTCAATGTTCTAGAACCCAAAAACAGAATAATTAATGTGTGATTATGCAATAGCATGCGTGTTTTAACTAAATTTAAAACGTCTAATTATTTAACTCACAAAAATTCAGTAACACGAGTGTGCCAAGGTAATAAACCAAATGTTGTACATGACTTGCCACAGATTACAACCAAATCCGGTTCAACCATGGGGAATGTTTTATTAATCGCAAACTCGACTAAAGTGTCTGAGAATTCTTCTTTTGTGCTACATACAGTTCGCAAGGCGTTAACTAATTGTAATTTAGAATGTTTAGATGTCAATATGTTGACTTCAATTCTTGGTTCCCATTTATATCCTTGAAGTATAAAAATATACATAGTTGTTGTACTATTTGTTTGAATAATAAATTCCATGGAATTTTTAATAACAATTTATCCAAGAAACTTGCATCATAATATATAAAGCATTATTCAAAAATAATATTTACCATTAATACATTTTTTTGATTCGAATTTGATGTTGTCATTGAATTCTAATCCCCAATTGACTTTTGTCAATAAACTACTGTACTGATCTCTAAATGCAAAAAATAATTCTTCTGGAGATATACCTACAAAAAAACAAATCAGTAATTTCAATATGACTAAGTATAAGGTTGCATATACATTGTAGTATTGTACACTAATGTCACAGGCTAAACAATTTGGGGGCACAGATCTAAGGCCAACATGAATGGGAGGGTGGATGCAAGTTTAATTTTCATAATTAGGTACATATTTTAATATTATTTACAACAATTGTTATTTTGAATAGAGCAAGCGGGGCAATTTGTGTTCGCTGACCAGGGTTGTAAGAAAATACTTTATTCTAATGTATTTAAGTATATTATAATACATGTATATTTTTTTTTATCATACATTTCCTAATTTTAAATAGGTATCAGTACATTTTCTTAAGAAATTTTTATAATTTAATTAAAATTATTTGGTATTTATAAATAGTTATTAATACTTTTTAGTGGGTAGGTACTGTAGTGACCAGATCGCTCTCACCGCTTGGTCGCTGCACGCTTCTTTTACGACGAATGCACGTTGACGTTGTAGACTTCGATTCGAGGATTTAGGTTAGATAGAAAAAGTAGTTAACACTTTTTCTGAGTTATTAATTTATCTTTATTTAACAGTTAAAACAATTAATAATAAACAATATAAAATTTGTCGGCAGAATATAAGTATTCTGTCGGAGAGTAGTTATTGCACTAAAACTGGGAATTTGGTACTTATGAAGGCGGCAATGCGGCTGTTACTAGTCCGCGACCAACATTAGTACTATTAAGGTTGTGAGTATGAACTATCTCTGGAGTCCTCTGTGATGAGGGTTCCTATTTATAGGGGACATGCCGTGATTAGGGAGAGGATGATTGACGTCATATTATGGTGTGATGTGTACAGCTTTGCTCTAAGCCAATTAGGTAGCAGCATCCGTGGCCTGTTTTGGTGGCGTGATGATGATCAGGCCGCCCGTACTTTGGACTCACGTTTTTATGTAAAAACGTCGGTTTACTACAGTACCTACTATATGGAAATCTGTAGTTATACTTACCATATTATTTATTAATTTATTCAAATTTAAATTAGTCATCAACATAAACACATTTTTATCGATAAAAGTTTTATTATATTTAAGATAAATTTAAATTAATATTTCACAATACATTTCAAAAACATTTGTTGTTCAAAATTAGTAGATATGAATTTATTATTTGTCGAACTAGCAGTGGCATGTTATACAAAAATATAAGAATTTCTTTTTACAATTCCAAATATGGAAAATATTTGAAGGAAAGTATTCAATATAGTAAAACAAAATTTAAAATTTACTCAAAATACTTGTTGATAGAAAGTATTTAAAATATTATAAAATAAATATATAATTCATGATAAAGTATATGAACACTGGTGTTGGCCCCTCGAAGCTAACAATTATAGACTTACTACATCATTGGCATCACTCATGAAAAAAAAACTTTGGGTTCAATTTTAACACGTTACCGTTTTCATTGTGATAAAAGCTGACAACAGGTACTTCTAGGAACAACGCCCAGGCAAGCAACTTGGCCAGATATTCGTAGAAAACTTCCTCCTGGCATACGGACACCACCAGATGGTTGGGCAACTTTTTCAACCGGTACTTCTTGTATCCGTTGATGGAACGATTCTGCCAAGGATCCGGCTGTTTGAATATCGTCTGATCGACGAGCCACGAATACAACGCGTACAGAAAGTGCAATAAAATTAGTAACGACGAAAACGCGAATTTAATTAACAGAGTTCTGTAAATTAAAACGTTGCTCATTTTTACTTTTTTTTCAATAACATTAAAATAGTTAATGGCCGTCTGTATAGCCTACTTTCATCGCGGCATTTGAACCCGGACTAAAATAAAAAATAAATATAAATCAAAATTATAAATCGCGGTTTCTTTACAAACAGAAAAGCCGCAGTTTTGTTGATGTTCAATGTTGAATGTGATAAACAATTATCTATGAAATTTTTTCCGAGTTGTCAATGATAAAAGTGTAAGACCAAGGTTACAGTGTAACCACGTCAACAAGGTAGGTATTTATTACTTGGCGTACTACTTAAGCGTTTTTTAATACATCAAAATTAGTAATTATTACGATTTAAGATTGTAAAAATCATGGTAATTACTTATTCGCTCGTTATTCATCGTTAATTGTTATTTTTTATAATGTATACACACTTTCAAGTTACTTTGCACTTTGAAGTGTTTAACACTTCAAACATCTTTTAAATATAGATTAATTTATTGGTGTATTTTAAATTTAGTATCTTTTGGCTATTTATTACTACCTGGTGGTGTTACTTATGTATAGACGCGTATAGTGTATTATGTATTTATATTTAATGAGTGCTAAAATGTAGTGTAATGATTGTAATGTACTAACGAGTTCGAGATTATCGATAAAAATCGAGCCTATTGTGCCTTATTAACCAATATAGTCTATAGACTATAGTTACTATACTATTTGCTACATAATATACTATGCTAAAAATCGCTCAAATGTGCACTTTTCCTAAGATATGACAAAATATGCAAAAATATGGAAATTCAATCTTTGTATTCAATTTTACCATTTCATAAGACAAATTTATAACTTTTCTAAAATTATCTACGACCTCTACAATAAAACATGCAAGCAGTCCCGAACCCTATGTACAATATATTTATGAGGGGGAAAATGTAAATGGGGGGGGGGGTAAACACCCAAAACACCCCCCTGGTTACGCCACTGACTCCTTCAAACTAAGATTTTCATGCATAAAATATGAAGTAAAAAATTCAAAATAGCGTGTCAAAACATATAGTGTTATTTGATTTACAATTTTTTTTAAAAATAATGTATGCATACGAACCTTTGTATATAGGATATAGCTATGAAAATATGGAACCTCTGTACTATTTTATGATAGTAGAAGATAGCTTAAAGTTGAAAAATAATAATATTTGCTGATGTTATTTAAGACTCAAGTAGGTATTCAAGACTATAGACAATAATAAGGAAATTATAATGCTTCTGAAATATTTAGGCCTGGGAGGCTATAGGTGGGACTGTGAGAACTTTATAATTTCCAAATGCTGTGTGGAATTATCATAAGGTTTAGCACATAGTACATACATAAATTATATTTATTATTTATATTATAGTCGTATATTATTTTATTACACAATGTGGCCTATTATTGATATATTTTTTTCTTATTTCTCGCATTAATCGAAAATTATTATAAATCATAATAATTATCATAAATTCTTATTACTACTATTCAAATATACATTTAGCAATTTATGGAAATTGAAATAATGTTTACATATATTAGGTACTCTAAATAGTCTATTATATAATCTGCCGAATAATAATAGGTAGGTTACGTATAATATAATACCTAATATCATGGTATTGATCCATTAAAAGTGATTTATAGAAATATAATATGCAATAAGTAGTCATGTGGTTTAATGTTTTATAGGTAGGTAACTTTGATTTATTATATAATACATTCAATGTAAGTTTATTCAATTATTATTAGATATTTATAAATACCTAATAGATAATATTAATATTATTCTATAGATTTTAGACTCTGAGCGGAGTTATGTATCTATTTATTGATATCCGGATATTTTGCCCCCAGCTGTTTTCGACGCAGTAGGAAATTTCCCCCCCTCGTTTTTTTTTTTTAATTTTAATTATTTACCTTTGAATCTAAAATTATTATTTATAATATATATTTTTTAGCTTTTGTTCATATTTATTTATTTTTATTTTTGTAAATACTGTATGTTAACTAAAAAATCTTTAATCTGAATTTCAATAATAAAATAATATTTCAAAACAAGTTAAGTAAAAATATAATTTTAAATAAAAGGTTGTCTAAATAATATAATATAATATAATACAATACAGGTGGCCAAAAAATCCGACATAAAAATAAAACAAGATTGTATAAACAAAATATAATTAGTAGGTACAATTGGTTAAAAGTTCAGACATTAAAATGATACAGTTTGTAAAAAAATCTTTACTTCTGATTCATTTGTTATTCCTATACATATTTTTTTTTTTGTAAAAACTGTACCTGTTTGAATATTTAATAATTTTGTATATATATTCTTTAAAAACAATTTTTAAACCTCCTCTGTTCTAAGAATTTGTATTTTATCCATGACCGCAAAAAAAAAATTACAACAAGAATTTTTATTTTAAAACGTATATAACCACTATAACCACTAGACCACTACTAAACTGCTTTGAGCCGTTTTGATATAAAATATTGACTCAATGCTCATGACGATATGTAATAGAATGTATAAGAATGTTATCTTAATAGTCTTAGTAATTGACTGAGTTTTGGACACAATTTTAGGTTTCAATGTTATCCACCTAATTCAATATTAGTATACTACTATTTTACTTTAATTTAAAATTATATTTTTATTTAATTTGTTTTAAATATTATTTATTATTTTTTTTATTGAAATTAAGATTAAAGATGTTTTAGTTAACGTACAGTTTTTACAAAAATAAAAATTATAAATATGAACAAAAGTTAAAAAATATGTGTTAAAAAAAATAATTTTATATTCGAATGTAAATGATTAAAAATAAAAAAAGGTGGGTAAGTGAATGTCACTCTGCTATATACAATAGGTTACAAGTGATTCACTGTAATGAATGGTGTTAAATTTGAATTCAATGATATAATATCATTGTATAAGAAAAACGATTGTGAGCGAAAACGGTCAGTCAGCCTATGATATTACCAAGTATATTTGATAATATTATTGTGAATAAAGTAATTTATATATAACCTATTTACATGAAGCCTTGTTTTAAATTTTCAATCCTTAGCTATAAAAGTTGAACATTTTATAAATTATTATCTACAAAATGATTATTAAATTTAAAATTTGATAAATTTTGTCAAAATTTGAACTTTAAATGCTAATAAAAAAAAATTTTGCCTATGTATTTTTAATATTTTTCAACTGCTATTAGAACAAAATATCAGGAGGCTTATATTAAATTTTCACGCTTTTTTACCCAACAAATACAATTTTATTGATATTTATAGAAAAAAAAACTAAAAAAATTGAAAATTGACAATGTCCGCAAACAGCTCAAAAATGTTATAATGTATAGAAAATGCAAATATAAACAACCAGTGAAAATTTTCATTTGCTAATATAAACATTCAGTTAAATTTTCAAGTATCTACAGTTATACGTTTTTTAATTACAACAAAATAAGAAAATCGTTACATGAGAAATCGAGTGTATATGAATTTCAAACGCTCATAAAAATCTAATTTGACTTTCTTGTAGACATTTTCTTTTTGATAAAGGTAGAAAAACTTATGGATAATCTTGTATTACATTTTCAAATCTTAGATTGAAAAAGAAAAATTTTTATGAATTCTCAACTCAAAATAATTTAATAATTTTCGCGATTTTTTCGTATTTTGTCAAGATTTGAACTTTAAATGCTTATAAATAAAAACTGTGACTAAAGATTTTTAATATTTTCCAAACATCATAGTAGGATTCTTGTATTAAATTTTCAAGCTTTTTTATCCAACAAATAAAGTTTTATTGACATCCATAGAAAAAAATACTAATAAAATTGGAAACTTAAAATGTTCGTAAACAGTTTAAAACAAATCAAAATATTTTTAAAATTTTATCGTATATAGAAAATGCAAATATAAACAACCAGTGAAAATTTTCATTTTTTTTATGTTTATGTCCACAAATATCGGTAAAAAATTGTTGGCTGGGTCAAAATGCTTTAAATAGTAGTTCAAGACTATTAAAGATACATACATTTTAAATTTAAATACAAGCATTTAAAGTTAAATAAATCGCGGGCCACGGATCAAGTAAATTCGGCGGCAATCGGTTAAAAAAGACTGAAGGCAATTAATAGTTTCCGACCCAACGTTGTCGCCATGTCTGTTATCGCATGACCCCGCGGTTTGACCGTTTAAAAATAACAAATCATGATAGCGACCGATTCGCATTTTGTTAAGATTGACGATATTTATTATTTACCTCAAATCTCGATTCTCAATATTATTATTAATATTAATACAGAATACATTTTAGTGATGATAAATTATTGTTCGTAAACCGAGTACGTGATGTATATATTGGATTGCTTATTGAATTTCATCCGCCGTGTTCTAGACACGATATTCTCTCGGCGCATCACAATTCGCTGTTAATATTTGTTAAGACCAATACCGGCACTGTTGTGCCTGTGGGACTGGACCCGAAATGGGAAGTCCGAGACGTCAAAGAGTTTGTCGCCCCCAAGTTGGGCATGACCCCCGAAGAGGTTTGCTTGCAACTCATTATACTCATTATGTCATATATTAAATTGCTGAATATCCTTTATTTTTCTTCCACTCGCGGCATAATATGCTGTTGCTCTCGTAGTTGATGATCATATTTGCCGGCAAGGAACTACAAGATTCAGAATTATTGGAAGAGTATAATCTAGCAGAACAGACTGTGTTACATGCTGTTAAGTCCAGACGCAGGTCGTTTAAACGCAAGCCACGTGTATCTACATGCATAGAAGAAGACGAAGAGTTTGATGATACCAAACGTGCGGCTGTAAACTTTTATGTGTACTGCACTTCACCTTGTGCCAATAAAACCGTTGGCAAAATTCGTGTGAGATGTTTCAAATGTAAGAGTGGTGCATTTACTGTGGACGGTGACCCAAAAAACTGGAATGATGTGCTCAAACCTAAAAGAATTACAGGACATTGTGAGATATCTCAATGTACAGTATGTATTTTTAAGTTTAATTTTATGCCATTGATTTGTTATTATTTTGTAATTGTTAATTTTCTAAGGATGGGGAGGTAGGGTGGTCAGAGTTTTATTTCAAATGTTCTGAACATGTTACCAAAGGTGAAAATGATGAAGCAGTGGCACTACATTTAATTAGAAATAACTTGCATGATATTCAATGTCTAGCTTGTACTGATGTCAGGTAATATTATTTTATTGTTTCTAAGGTAATGACTTATTGTATGTTTTTATAGATCAAAAGTATTTGTATATCCATGTGAAGATGGCCATGTAACCTGCTTAGAATGTTTTTGTGAGTATGCAGTTAGTAGACTCAGAGAAAGAAGATTTGTATTCGACAATAATATTGGTTACACATTACCATGCCCAGCTGGTTGCCCTAATAGTTTAATTAACCAGCCCTATCATTTTAAAGTGTTAAGCAAAGATCATGTAAGTACCATTAAGCATCTAACAATGTTATATGAATTGATATATCAATGGCAAAATCAAACAAGAAATATGATAATTAATCTTCTTTTGATAATGCCCAAATATTCATATATCTATAGCCTAAATGTTTATTTATTGTATTTTTAAATGCTATTATAATTAATAACAAATCATTTACTTATATCATATTCATGACTTTGCCATTAACTTACACAGAATATGCATATGTTATTATGTCACATTAAATGTTCTAAAGTTTTTACATATTTATTAGTTTGAAATGTATGAAAGGTTTGCAACTGAAGAATATGTGCTTAAGAATGGTGGTGTTTTATGTCCTCAACCCAATTGTGGTGCAGGTATACTTGTTGATGATGACTGTGACAAAGTGTCTTGTATTAATGGATGCGGGGTAATACTGTTTACAGGAATTTTCATTTAGAAAGGATTCTAAAGTGAAGTGTTTTCTAAATTTTAGTATGTGTTTTGTAAGAAATGTCTCCAAGGTTATCATATTGGTGAATGTCTTCCAAAAGAAGAACAATTAATCATTGATATTACTGGTTATTCAGTTGACCCTAAGCTAGTTTCACAGGTATACAAATATAAAATATTGATTAATAATAATATCTTATATACTCAATAAAAATAACTTAACTATCAATATTTTAGTCTAAATGGGATGACGCAAGCAAAGTAAAGATCAAAGTTTCTACAAAACCTTGTCCAAAATGTCGTACGGCCACTGAACGAGACGGTAGATATTATATTATTTGAGTATTTTATATGATATATTGATTTCTTTATTATTTTTAAGGAGGTTGTATGCACATGGTATGTACACGGTGTTCATTTCCATGGTGTTGGTTGTGTCAGACAGAATGGACAAGGGAGTGTATGGGGAGCCATTGGTTCAGTTAATACATTGTATTCAGTTTTTCAGTATTTGTATGTATATTTAAGTTAATTCTCTTAACTTTTTTTTGTTGTACAATATTATTTTCATAAATGGTGTTTTAGTGCCTAACCTTTTTTTCTGTATCCAATATTGTGAATTATCTAATAAAAATGTGTACATCTATTTTGTCATGGTCTATTTATTTTTTTTTTTTTTTTTATTAGATGACCCGCGGCAACTAAGGCCATTGGGTGTGGGGTGGGAACTGTTGGTTTTTTAAATTGGGTAGGTTGGTACACGTGGGGGTGTTGTTTTGGCAGAATTTCTAATGGGGCACCCGTAGGTTTCTGCCATGCCCCGGGTGGGGGGATGGCGGCACTTGTTCTCCGGACACCGTGACTGCCCGGAGAAAAATGCCGCCCGGTGGCCGGGAATCGAACCCGGACCGGCTGTGCCGAAGTCGACGCGTTGACCACTCGGCCACCTCGTCCCCCCAGGTCTATTTATTACTATTATCTTATTGTTCATGGACCATAATATTAATTAACCAAATACAATTTATTTCATATAATATTATTTACAATTTTGATAATATAACTTAACCTGATCTCCATTTAATACTGTTTCAGTTGACAGTCCATCATAAAATATTTCTATGCTATCAACCACTGATGAAAGTTGAAAGATAGTGAGATGTTGCTCTACATCAACCACTAAATTATATTTCAATTTATAACGTAATTAAAATTACGTTTTTGAATAACAATATTTTCCTAGTTAAAATATAAATTAGTTTTCTGTCTTAAAAAGTTATAATGTAAGATAACATACCTATACTCTGATCAAGTTGAGAAATGTAGCTGGCGGCTGACGAGTGCAAGGACGTGGTAATATTACCCGGCACGACTCAAAAATACAGATAATTGACTGAGTGGATTGACAAATGTGTATTGCCTGACTGCCGTCCGACAAAAACTGGTTACCACCAACTATGTTTCTTAACTTACACAGAGTAGATGTATAAACTTTTTTTTTTGAATTTTTATTATAATATATATGTAACTGATGGATTTTTTTTGTAAAATTTCCATTTTGAGACTAATTACGTTTCAAAAATATGTGACAATTCATAAAAATACTAAATTATAAATTATAATTTTTAACACACACTCGCAATATTTCGATAACTCGCATTCTTGATAAATTAGAAATTGGAGATCCTCTCTAATCATGGTTCTACTCATACCTAACAGATAGATGGAAATTTGTCAATTTATTTGGTGTTTCATCCAAAATGTTCAAGGTAATATCCGACGTTTCCCAAGGCCAGCACTTATCTCCCTTATTACTTAACCTTTTTATTAATAGGTACAGTTTTTCTAAATTTTCCCTCTTAATGTATTTTACTTTTTGCTGACGATACTAAGCTATTTGCTCGGGTATCTTTAACAATTGTCCTTCATTTGTCATTAAATACTTTTATAATCTGGTGTAAAATGATTTGGCCTAACTCAATGAAGATAAATGTAAAGTTATGTCCTTTTCCAGATCTAGAACTTTTATAGTGGGTCATAGAGACTAAAGATCTAGGATTCATATTATGCTCACGACTTTATCCTTTAGATTCCATATAGATTATATTTCCTGCAAGGCACTAAGGATTTTAGAATTTAATCGAGGTCATACAACTGAATTCAACTCAATACATTGTTTAGTCGCTCTTTATCTATATTGCTCCTTGTTAGATCAATCTTAGATTACGGATTACGTAAAGTTATTAGTTCGGAATCTATTCATTTAGGTAAGATCAAACTTCTCAAACGAGTTCAATCTCAATTACTTTTAACTAAAAAATGACCACCCTCAGTACAACAACTACTTGACAGCCATGAGAATATTAAAGCTCTGTTCAATAGAAAATAGTCAGTAAACACAGACCAATTAATTTTGCTCAACATGCTCCATGGGAAGCTGACACATCCAGACTCCTTGAGCGTACAAGTTTACGTGTACCAACCGTTCATACTAGATCACAAGAGCCATTCCTCTTTACCATTTCAAGGTCCAACTTTTAAATGAACGATCCCTTAGTCAGAGCCATGCGATCTTTAAATAATAATAATGTTGATCTTTGACATTAATATAAATTTCTTTTGTTTTGTCCCTCTTATTAAATTAACACTTGTCATTATTTTACTGTGATATCTACTCATATATATATTGTTATTTCAATTTTCAATTGTCAATACCTGTGTTAAAAGCTGTTTGGCGTAAATTTATAAATTAGAAAAAAAATCAATCTTGGTTATATTAGAAAAGTTTATTTAAAATGTGATGATATTTTAAATTTAGAAAGACAAATGACTGATTAGTAAATAACAAAATACTAAAATATATATTTAAAAAAAAATACAAAATACTTTTTTAGGTATAGATATAATTTTTTTATTCACAAGCAAATTGAAAAATAGTAAATCAATAATATTAATTTATTTCGTAAAACTCAATTTTTTTGTTAATCTATAGAAAAATAGATTAAGTTTACCATACTTCTTATAATGAAAATAAAGTCATATAGGTATTTAAAATAAAATTACATAAAACTAAAATATTATATAATTTTATAAGTTGTGTAGGGTGACTACAACAATATTGACATATTTCTTAGAAAAAAAGACTTTATATATTAGATTTCAAGATTCTCTTGGCATCAATTTGTTTAATCTAAAAAAAAAAAAGTACTTTAACATAGTGATAAATGATAAGATAAGTGCTACACATTTATAAATTCAAGTTAGATTTAGTAATTAAAAAAATATCTGTTCCGCAACTTAAAACAGTGATATAATACAAATAATTTAATTAGTACACTTTTCACCATAGCAAACACTGAATATACGGTACAGCAAACAAGTTGATCTTTGTAAACGATCTGCAAGTAATTGTAAGTACCTATGTTCATAATATACTTGAATATGAAATACATAGTTAAGTAGTTGTAACTATAAAATATTGATTATTTTTGATATGGTGTATCAATGAGACTATGAGAGTAAATATCAAACATACTGAAGAATTTTTATGTAAAATATTTGAATTTGACAAGGCATAATATTATAATTATAAGTTATACTGACACTGAGTATAATTTAAAATATATTAAAACAAAATGTTAACATAACATATTTTACTTTACCGATGATCTGGAAGCAATAAACAAGACAACATTGGCTAAAAGATTATTTTAATTATAAATTTAATGATCTGATAATAAATTATTAGGTATTTGGGACTCCATAATAATACATTACAAATGCAAGCCGACACATGAGTCTTGATATGGTTATGTATATTATACTATTATAATAAAAGATGAAAATTGTATGATTTACACCATAATAATATAATTACTTTTGTCTTGTTTACAGAAGTAGCCACCCGTTATCAATTAGCTGCTTCACAGGCGTCAACCCAGTCGTTATATATGTCAACTGGTTCTGATAAAAAGCTTGTAGTCGTTTGAAATGACTCAAGGCAAACACGACAATACACTTTCCCCACGTTTCGACTTTTGTCCCTGCAATAATGTAATCATAGACAGGTGTTATTAATTCAAAATTGTGTATAACTACAAACATGGGGCAATACAGATTACGGGGTATCATTAAATTACTATGAGTTTGACAGTCATAAAATAGCATTATTTATGTATTGAATTTCGACATGACGACAGCGGTACTTACATTTTGACTTCGCATGATTTTTCGTGATTGCAAAACGGACAATTAAACTGCGTGTCCAGAGGTTCAATAGCTTTCCTTTTCGCGGGCGGTTTTCTTTTACTCTTCCTTCGACCCATCGCACTGGGTGACTGCTGACTGGGCGAGTCGACAACAACTCACAAAAAACGATATACCTCCGAGAACTTGAAATTTCGTTGTATCGTGGACAGAATATTTTTTTAAATAAATTTAAAAACTACTATGATAATTTTATGAGTTAATTATTTCTCTACATCGACATAATTCATAATTAATGTACATTCATCAATAATCAATTATAAATCGGGATAGAGTGTAACCAGTAAAAAACGTCAAAACAAATTTAACAAGTAACAATGGAAAAAATCTCTAAAGTCTAAACGCAGACTTAAAATTGGCCAGGTACCACCGTAGTACCATCTAGCCCAACTTTACCGACCAAATCCGGAGATATAAGAGACCAGAAATCTAAACAATGTTTAAATAATTTCACGTTTATGTTAAGACATATCTTCTGGAAATATAGAATAAATAATCGAATGCCGGCGCCCGGCGGTTGATAAACGCTACAGTGTGGACAACCAACACATACGAGTTAAGTCATAGTTAATAAACCACAACAATGGGTACCTATTATATTATTGAAAACCTCGTAATTTTAAATATTATATTTTAAAGCATATTGTTATTTGTTACAGTGAAAATATGTTCAAAAATCAAAACTGAGCCGACGATATTTTGTCAAAATAAGAACCCCAACACACTGAACACACAGTAACTGTAGTTGGATCACGATTTAAGATAGTATGGTTGCCCATCGACTACGGTATAATGGTTTATTCGACGACCATCAATATGAATCTAGCAATCAGCTGTTTTTAATAGTATAGCGCTTTTGGTGGAGATAATGAAGACTATGCAGACGACTTTTACCCACCTCAAACTGTATATTTAAACCTAACATGGCAGAACTGATATATAAATATAATAATGCAGTTTAAACATATTAATTATCATTTGATATTTTACTATGTTAATATAATTTAATAATCAATTACATGCTATAATTTTGGTTATTTTTTATATTATAATAATAAAAATGGCATGTTGTGTACCTTTATTTCCTTATAAGGATTTTAAAACTAGTTTGTTTGGTGTTCCTAAAATTCCTCCTTTAAGGGATGAGTGGGAAAAAGTTTTAGATGTTTTAAAACTAATTCTAAAGTATGCCGTTACCACTTCAAGAAAGAGGATGTAGTTGATACTTGGGAATCTGGTGTAGGTTTTAGGAACTATACAGTAAGTAAAATAATATTACTCTCTTTGATTAATAGGACAGGTATTTCTTAATTTTTTTTATTATTTTATTTGAAACATTATTTTTAAATATTGGGATTAATAAAACTATTTTTATTTATTTATTATTTTATATAAATTAGAATTTGTTAAAAAACCAAGTAATAAATAAATGGATACTAAGTAACAAACCATTATCATTATTATAAATTTGAATTAAATTTACTGCATTTGTGTCTAGTATAAACAAATAAATGTTTTTTAAAGATTATGTGAAAATATCCATCATCCATCGGTTAGGACGGTTAGGTTATAATTATAAATAATCTATGGCAGATAACAATTGTCTGAGACGAACAGCGATTCCAATACGTACCAACATATTTCATTCCACTCTGGTTATTAAGCTAGCCGCTAGGTACCTATTTTTATAAATGTCATTAATCTCAATACTTCCAGACTGAACTTTTGGATCGGAGATATGAAGAAGTGCGGATTTTCCTTGTCGGAGATGCACAGCTCTGACACTAGACAACATTATACACTCGAAGGGAACGCGTTTCACTGGATGAATAAATAGGTAATTACGTAAATTTTGTCCTTTTACTCTTTTGACGCGGTAGACCTAATGTAAATATTTATTGTCAGACAAACTTATATACCCGCCAGACGTAGAATAGTTTTAAAAATCCAGTTGTTTTTAGGTGCACAAAAATTAGGATATTACGAAAATACTTTAAATATAATACTCTACCTACAGCTAATTCATTGTTATAGTAGAATAATTTTTAAAATTTAAAACCAATGATTTTGCAATTTAATTAAAATTAATGTTATTTAATATGATTTGTAAGTAGGTACATAGCAGTTTATACCTACCACTCGCTGACGATTATTTTTGTCTTATACGTTCTTCGTAATTCCGTTCCGTCACGATAGTTTTAGTTTCGTTAAATAGATCCACCACTATTATGTCCTTATTATGCATAGTGAATTTATGTGTCTCATGGCACATAGTTTAACATGTCTTATGTGAAAAATACTAAATGTTCTATCCATACGGGTTACGGTCATTAAACATTTGGGTTTTAGAGAACACTTCAAACGCATTTTTTTGGGGGGTTTTACGGGATTACCTATAGGACATTTTCTTCAAATTTTCACACTTCACTATTTGATATTGTGATATTATTGGTACCTAGGTTAAGTTTCTGTTTCATAATAGATCGATAGGTTACCTAGGTATATCACATTCTTTAATTTAAATTCCGGTAATCGAGTATTGGATAGTATACCTACGTAACTTATAATTCGTATCGTAATTTAATTACTAAAGAAATAAAAATTTCCCTAACAGTGTCTAGGGCCACCGGCAGGAGAATGCATTATATAGAATGTCTATAAACTTGACGTCTAGTATATGGTTGAAATTGGCATGCGACCAAAGGGGCTGATCTGGAAAATTTAAATAATTCAATAAGGTTCATCTCAATTTGAATTAAAACTTATTTTAAGCGATTGTTGTGAAAATAAATTTTTAATTTATTTCATTCAAACACGCTCATCTTAGTTTTCTAGTACCTTTAGATTTCTCACGAAATTCATACCGATCATCTCAGAGCTTTTATATTCAAAACCATAAACACATGCATTTTTATCTTATTTCAATCTTTTTCATCGATTTCACTTTTCCAGAACAACCCCCCTGAAAAAGAAAACCAGAATATATTATAGATCGCAAAATTTCTGTAAAGAATATATGATATTTATCAATAGACCATATTATATAGGATGTAACAAAAAAAATATTATGCTACTCTTAAACGTGTGACGAAAATTGTAATATTATGTGATAAGTAAATAATTTAAGATATACTAATGTCAGCAAATTTCCAAAAAATGATATTTTTAAAAAAGTTATTACGTTCCAAATAATTTAATAAACAAATTAAAGACATTAAAAAAAATTCTAAAAATAAACTACTTGACTTATATACATTTTTTTAGCATAAAAATTGTTATTATAATCAGATTCACAAATTGGCTATTTTGAATTCATCTAAACAAATTTAAATCAAATTTTAAATTTTTTATTTTCAGTAATAAAAAATAAAAATAATTTTTTGTATATTAGACGTGTAGCGCGAGTGACAATAAATTATATAAAAAAAAAAAACTTTAAAATTTTGTGTATAGTAAAAGTATTATGGCATTTGTCAGATCTCGGTTGGACAACCTGTATATACTGAGGATAAGTTCCATGTATTTGTCATATTATAATATATTTATGTCATCTGTGGCAATCGCCAATTGTCGACATTCGGCGTAGACGATTCACTATTCTAATAATTATTGCAGTGAACAAAAAAATAAAATAAGCCAACAATTGACGCACAGTTCGTTAAGCAGTATAATATTATAAAATAACACGAACTTCCACATTTTGTAACGTTTAGGTTATTTTCATAAAATATTTCCATACTTTCTAGTTTCAATTCGGAGCGAGATGTAGATGGATGAAGATAACTGTTTCTTCGGCGGCAGCGTGTGCTGCAGTACAGCTAGGTTTCACCGGAAGAGTCGATGTTTACGCGTAAGTTTGTTTTTCATATTATTTTGGGGCTTAAATTTAATTTTTAGAATTTAATTAAATATTTACTGTCACGAAAAACCTGTTAATTCGGTTACGTAGAAGTGTATACGTTACTACCTACCAAAGGCGCAATGTATAATAAATTATACGCCAGTTCGAACAATCCAAACGCTATCTTCGTTTTACCACGACCGGTTTAATACGCGTACCTTATTTGCCTATACTATTCGCCGGGTAACATCTTAGGTTTGCGCGAAGTAAGTATTTATAACAATATAATGTTATTAATCTTTATATTTTGCATACATTATACACCAATTTATTATATTTACACCAATTTAGTATTTTACCATAATTATTATTTTAGATTATAATATTATATGATGGTATAGGTATGCTGAAATATTTAATACCATAATCATTTATTACTGGTATATTTTTTTCCTAAACCTGAAGTTTAATTTAAGCATTGAGGGTATGTCACTTAACATACGTAACTTTTATTTTTCCACTTAATATCTATATCATTGGCACCTACGTATACTGCTGCACACCTAAAATACAAAAGTTTTCAAGGAGTACCTATAGTCAACTGTCAACTGTCTATCCTGACCACCCATGTGGACGCATATGAATACCTAATATAATTATATACTCGTGTACCTATTTTAATAGTGTAAAACATGAACGGGGTGTTACGATTTTTAATTTTTGTTTATTTTTCACATAAAGGTACATTATATAATTGTAATGCATTGTAATCCTATTCTCTCTTGTTTACTTAACACAATGCTTCAAAAGTTTTTATTTAGTTAATGGGTATAATATTTGTAAATTATTGAATTTAACTACACCTACTATAATTAGTAATAGTAATAAATCCGTGTATAAACTATTAAAATAAAAATTAAAAAAACATCAAAGAGCAAATATTTTGCCGGTAGTCGAGTTCTAGTTGATAACTGTCTTTGAAAAAATTTAATTTCGTTAGGTATATAAAACTAATAAATCCTTGAATAAAAACATTTAAAAGGTGGGTACGTGGATGTCGCTCTGCTGTACAGTAGGTTACAAGTGGGTCACTGTAATGGATGGTGTTAAATTTGAATTCAATGATATAAATCATTGTATAAGAAAAACGATTCTGAGCGAAAACGGTCAGTCAGACTATGATGTTTACTAAGTATATTGATGATATTATTGTGCATAAAGTAATTTATATATAACCTATTTACGTGGAGCCTTGTTATCAATTTTCAATCCTTAGCTATAAAAGTTGAACATTTTATAAATTTTTAAGTACAAAATAATTATTAAATTATAAATTTTATAAATTTTGTTGAAATTCGAACTTAAAATCCTTACAAAAAAAAAATTGTGCCTATGTAATTTAATATTTTTCAACTGCTATTGTAACAATATATCAGGAGCCTTGCATTAAATTTTCACGCTTTTTTACCCAAGTTTTCAAAGTTTCAAAATCGTATGGTATATAGAAAATTTATATAAACATTCAGTGAAATTTTCAAGTATCTATAGTCATTCGTTTTTTAATTACAATAAAATAAGAAAATCGTTACATGAGAAATCAAGTGAATATCAAATATTGTAAAAATATGAATTTTCAAACGCTCATAAAAATTTAATTTGATGTGCTTGTAGACATTTTTTTTTTTGATAAAGGTAGACAAACTTATGGGTAATCTTGTATTACATTTTCAAATCTTAGATTTAAAAAGAAAAATTTCATGAATTCTCAACACAAAATAATTTGCTAATTTTCGTGATTTTTCCGTATTTTATCAAGATTTGAACTTTAAATGCTTATAAATAAAAACTGTGACTAAGGATTTTTAATTTTTTTCATCCGCCTTTGAAATAATAACCTAGGAGCCTTCTATTAAATTTTCAAGCTTTTTTACTCAACAGATAAAATTTTATTGATTTTATAGAAAAAAAACTAAAAAATTGAAAACTGGCAATGTCCGTAAACAGCTAAAAGAGTCAAATTATTTTCAAAATTTTATCGTGTATAGAAAATGAAAATATAAATAACCAGTGAAAATTTCATGTATCTACGGTCATTTTTTAAAGTTACAACAAAAACCAAATTCAATTTTGTGAAAAATCGATTTGCGTAAAAAGTCCCGTTTTTTCTTAATTTTTTTTGTTTTTCTTGGCGCTTTTGAAAATTACTGGGAATTTTAAATTATGACCTCCCCAATGCACCAACGATATTCACTTTCCAATCGAAAAAGATACTGAAGTTGAAAATCGAAGCATTATTTCGACTACTTATCGTGTACACAAACACAAAAAATAAAATAAAAAAAAAAATTTAAAAACACACATCATTGTAAAATCAATACATTCATCGTTCCACTCAGAATCTGAAATACTAACTCTGTACCTATAAAAAAATCAATATATTTATTGGTAGGTTTATATAATATCTACAACGCATGGGTTATATTTCTTATTTTTCGGTAGATTTTTTTTATTATTGTTAATCGATCAGGAGATGTATTGCCCGCAACTTTTCAATTATTTTTATTGTAAATACCTATACTGGTATAACTCTATTCTGGCTATCAATAAAGTTGTGATAAAATTAGAAAATTGGTCAGGTTGATATTTTTTAAGTAATTCTTTTGCGTAGGGAATTCGCTCAATGATATTTAAAATTTTCACCTATAATCAAGTACGATGACTTATATAGGTAACTAGAGACTGAGTGAATAGGAAGTGTGTGATTGGCGAAGATAAGGAAAGAGCTTTAACATGCTTTCAGAATGTTTAGTGTATGAAAGGGAAAGACGACGAAAATAATTGTAAGTTAGGAGGGTAGGTAAGTGGAGTGTGAGTAGCAGATATGAGAATATAAAGTTAGGTATTAAGGTACAAAGAGGATAGAATAAGAAATTATTAATAAGGGTAATTTAGGGTAGTGTACAATTGTAGTGAAAAACAGAGAGAATAGGTTAGGTGGTTCGGTCACTGTATGATAAGAGATAGTGAGAGTGGCTAAAGAATACCGATTCATATGGAGGGATGGTGTGGAATTAGAGTGGCTGACCCTTATATAGCTGTGAGAGACGGGGGAAGAAATGTGTAAAGGTAGAATAGTTATGTTAACAATGCCGAATACGTAGGAAAGGATCTTGAATTGCAAAGACCACTTGACTCTTTGGCTGAAACTAACCGTTATCGGTTGATATAGGTTTACAACCTTGACTTATAGGATAGAATAAAAAGATCTGTTGCTGGTTGGGATGTCAGCGCACATGTTTTCCATCTTGACCCACGCGTAGCATACCAAGTGTGCGATTAAGAAAACACTAAAATGATTGTGCGTGGGTCAGAGAGATAAATAAATGGTGCGCTAAAAATCTGACATCCTCTTAAGTGTTGTCAAGTTGTAGAAGCAGTTGATTGTTGACAATTTGACATTTAAATTAACTGTGGTAGGTATTATGATAGGAAGTAAAAGTAATTATCAAGGCTGTGAATTAATCTAATGTAAAAGTGTTAAATATTTGCCTGCATGTATGCACTATAAAAACAGGAAATTATATGCACTGAAATATTCAAAATATGCACTTAAAATTTAAAAAAAATACTGAATGAAAACGTTCTTATTAAAAATTTTTAATTAATAAATAATAATTCAAATTGGTTTGCAAAAAAAAAAATTCTTTATTTACACACTTGGTAGGTAGGTACCTATTTATTTTTCTAACGGATGAACGAAATATAAAAAACATTTTAAGAAAATAAGCATAAATACGAAGAAATTATGAAAACATGCAATTATATATGAACTAACCCAAAAAAATAATATGTAAAATAAAATTTTGGCCGAATCCATTTTTATATGGTCACGGGTGTAGCAAAAAAGCGTGTAAATGCATTTAATCACAGCAGCCCTGGTAATAAGTAATAATTTATCTGTAGTGGAAACGGGGTACAGTGAGACGCATATTGGTAACGGTGTTGTAATAATAGGGATCTCCAAAAAAAATACGTACTAATAGTTCAAACAAATCATAAAAGCCAACTGTAATAAATATTAATTATGAAAAAGTATTTTAAAAAGCATTATTATTATAAAAGAAACAAACAAAACTATGAACTATGGACCGCAACATAATATAGGTATTTCTATATTTTTAGCTCCATAATTTCTGTTAAAATATTAGGGAAAGTATTAAGTACCGTAAAAGTGCTAAATTTGAGCTATTATTATAATATTATATTCATAACAAATTATCGTAGAAGTTTAGATAATGTTATTCCACATACCCATTATCTTTTGTTTAATTTAAGTACAACATTCTAGTAGTCTGAAAATTTTGGTTCCACGACTCTGATCATACAAATTTAAATACTAAACTACGGGACTGAAATTTAGTTTATATAGATCTAATAATCCAAAACATATTGCTTCAAAATATAAAAAAAAGTGTCTTTATTGTTGTAGATAGGTAACTATCAAAAAAAAAATCATACTTGACATCTATGTATAATATACGTATATGTAATAAATGTTCAAATGTTTATTATAGTACATTATAAAACTAAAATTAAATATAATACATTATAACAGGTGTTCAAATGTACATTTCACACTACATATTTTGTTATTTCACACAGTCTCTCTTCAATTTCAAATTTTTCTTCAAATTATCCCAAATTATCTACAAAATATAAATGTTTAATAAATTGGAAGACTTGATTAAGTATTTAATCATTTATCTCAAAGAGATGCGCCGGATCGCCACATTACCATATCGAGGGGCCATGGTGCAAGTGCCGTCCATAAATATCATAACATATATTATAATGGTTTGCGCCTATACCGATCCTACGAAGTTGACGATTGTCGGCAACGACTCACGATTGTGCTGGGAACAGGAGCGGAAAGAGTACCCAAAATATATAATTGCAAATAATAAATGCCTGTATGTAATTTGCTTTGTTCGAGACACCAAAATATAAACAATATATTATTAAAATTAAAACAATCGGCGGTTATAGTACCGAAACAAAAGGGCGCCCCAACAAATAACATAATAATACAATTAAGTGTGACAATACAAAATATATGTAAAACCTGGTCCGGTGTCGTTGGCGATGGCCGGTGTGTTCCTAATCGCCTACGGCGACACACACTGGTTGGCGGCGGCACGCAACGGCTAGCGACGGCACACAATCGGTGGCACGGCTGGTCGACAGAGCGGCATGGCAATGATCAACGGTACAACAAACGGCACATTCAGCGACAGCCACATCACGAGGGTTTAGGTGTCACGCAATATTAGTGGCGGCACGGCACTGGTCAGGTGGTAATAAAGCCACCGTGGACATATATTATGCCACTCATTTCTTCCGGTGGACAATTATTGCAGCACTGCATACCTTGGTATCGGGCCTATCCCGGGTCCCGCAGACGTGGAACGAATCGAAGTACTAACATACAATGAGGCGGGACACAACAACGAGTGCGATTGACGACCAAGGTGCCGTGAAACACACGAGACCGACGCTACATGGTACATGGTACGTTCGCGAATGGACGTGACAGGGCGTCGCGGTCGACCACCTCCGTCGAAAACTGCATATGGAAACGAATTGTTTGGAGGTACATACGATACCCATGCTACACAACCTACAACAAAGACCAACGGGTCACAATTACGCAAACTAAAAGCTGCAGTCGTACGGTGCATAATATGATCCACAGCGCGCAACATGCGGTCACAATTATAAGTGCACGTAATCAATCGTTCTGATTAATATCAACAATCATAGGCGTAACTAGCCCTTTATAATAGGGGGGGGGGGCTGGAGTCAGTCCAAAAGTTTTGTGGTACCTGTGGAAACATAATTGCCCCCACAGCCCACACAATATAAGTTTTATTTGTATGAATTATCTAAAAAAACTTTAAATTTAGAATAATTAATAATGCATAAAATTCTTTGTTTTACCTGAATTACATAAAACTATAAAATATATATTATACCATTATACTTAAGGCTAATGTCATAATTAATAATAATATTTTAAATCAAAAATTGTTTGTATATACACTATACTTCTTTATTCTGACATTTTAAACATAAATTATAACTTTATTTTCAGTTAATAACAGTAAATAAAATATACACAATAGATAATAGTCTATACCTAAGTAAAATATTTATAATAAAATAGTTTCATTGTTTTTTCTAAATAATCGACAGCAAAAGCAATATACAGAATTTTGTTTGACACTGTATTCCAACCAAGTATATAACTTAAAAAAATTGGACGAAAATGATCTTATCTATTTACCAAATATTGTTTTTGGATAATCCTAATAAGTGATAATATTAAAAAAATATAATATTAATTTATAATCATGGATAAATTATTTAATTACTTATTTTATTTTGTCATGATAATATTACCTAATGACATTTTAACTATTTATTTAAAACATTACCTTAAGTATGGGCTGGCATGGACCCGAAATCAAATCTCCTAAATCATCCACTTGAGAATCCATTATTAAGTTGTAAGTTTTCTTTATTTTTATATTTATTGTCTTTTTAATAAGAAATTATAACTACTAAATTAATTTCGTAAACTCGAACAATTCGTTCAAATCTTTAGTAATAAAGAATAATTGTACTCGGTTTGCTGGTTATATTAATTCCGAACTCTGCGTCCCACTGTTCTAGAAACAAATCATAAATACAGGTCTTAGATAGTGTTATTGATATAACTATCAAGTGTCTAGCCATAATAATAATATATTATAATAAAACCTTATAAAAACAATATTATATACATTTTATTTTTATTAGATAATTATTTATTGTTTATATTGGTGTATTCGTATTTTTTATGATACCTACACTATATTTTTTGACATTGCAGGAAAAAATAAAGTTAATACTAAAATGTTTTTAGGCACATACTGACATACATTTACCCAAAAAATTTGGAGGGACTATAAGAAATTCTGATGGGGCTGAAGCCCCCCCCCCAGCCCAACCCCCTAGTTACGCCTATTTCAACAATACACGCGATACACGACGACAGAAAGTTGGGGAGGTCACACATCAGGGATCACGATAGAAATGAGTCGTCCCATTCCGACGGATTTCCATGTACATTTTTTTTTTTTTTAACGATAGAAAACAAAATATTTGAAAAAAATCAATACGTTATGGTACGAATAATGATTGATGACCAAATAGTAATACATAATATAAATCAGTGTAAAAACACATGTTAACAATAAACACGTGTGAAACACAATACAAAGCAGCAATGCTGCAGGGTGCTAATCAGTATACATACGCCAAAATGTCATCACCTGTCCTAAAAATATTACATGAACAAGTGCATAGCAATACACTTATAGATTATAATTGAAAAAACAAATCAATGAACATAATATGGTTCATGTAATAAAAAATTGATGAATACAAAACCAATATATAGTTAAAACAAATAATACAAAAAAATAATAAAATTATATAGTGAGGTCTTCCCCGGTCGAGGACGGCCGGGGAGTGGTTAAGCCACCTCGAGAGCTTCGGCATCCGAAGCGCAGCTTTGAGGGCGTATGCCGAAACTGCTGTGGTGCAAAAACGCATCTATATGTTTGAACATACTCCCCCCGTGAGGCTCTGCCTCACATGCAGTGACGTAGAACCGGACGCATGATGTAGCATTGGATGAAAGTCCGAAGTAGATGGATATATGAAATCGATAGCTGCTGGTCACATATGCACCTTAACTGTGGTGTACATTATTTTTTTTTTTTAACGATAGAAAACAAAATATTTGAAAAAAATCAATACGTTATGGTACGAATAATGATTGATGACCAAATAGTAATACATAATATAAATCAGTGTAAGAACACAAGGTGACAATAAACACGTGTGAAACACAATACAAAGCAGCAATGCTGCAGGGTGCTAATCAGTATACATACGCCAAAATGTCATCACCTGTCCTAAAAATATTACATGAACAAGTGCATGGCAATACACTTATAGATTATAATTGAAAAAACAAATCAATGAACATAATATGGTTCATGTAATAAAAAATTGATGAATACAAAACCAATATATAGTTAAAACAAATAATACAAAAAAAATAATAAAATTATATAGTGAGGTCTTCCCCGGTCGAGGACGGCCGGGAGTGGGGTTAAGCCACCTCGAGAGCTTCGGCATCCGAAGCGCAGCTTTGAGGGCGTATGCCGAAACTGCTGTGGTGCAAAAACGCGTCTATATGTTTGAACATACTCCCCCGTGAGGCTCTGCCTCACATGCAGTGACGTAGAACCGGACGCAGATGTAGCATTGGATGAAAGTCCGAAGTAGATGGATATATGAAATCGATAGCTGCAGGACATATGCACCTTAACTGTGGTGTACATTATTTTTTTTTTTTAACGATAGAAAACAAAATATTGAAAAAAATCAATACGTTATGGTACGAATAATGATTGATGACCAAATAGTAATACATAAATAAATCAGTGTAACAAACATGTGACAATAAACACGTGTGAAACACAATACAAAGCAGCAATGCTGCAGGGTGCTAATCAGTATACATACGCCAAAATGTCATCACCTGTCCTAAAATATTACATGAACAAGTGCATGGCAATACACTTATAGATTATAATGATGAAAAAACAAATCAATGAACATAATATGGTTCATGTAATAAAAAATTGATGAATACAAAACCAATATATAGTTAAAACAAATAATACAAAAAAATAATAAAATTATATAGTGAGGTCTTCCCCGGTCGAGGACGGCCGGGGAGTGGTTAAGCCACCTCGAGAGCTTCGGCATCCGAAGCGCAGCTTTGAGGGCGTATGCCGAAACTGCTGTGGTGCAAAAACGCATCTATATGTTTGAACATACTCCCCCCGTGAGGCTCTGCCTCACATGCAGTGACGTAGAACCGGACGCATGATGTAGCATTGGATGAAAGTCCGAAGTAGATGGATATATGAATCGATAGCTGCAGGTCACATGCACCTTAACTGTGGTGTACATTAATTTTTTTTTTTAACGATAGAAAACAAAATATTTGAAAAAAATCAATACGTTATGGTACGAATAATGATTGATGACCAAATAGTAATACATATATAAATCAAGTGTAAGAACACAAGTGACAATAACACGTGTGAAACACAATACAAAAGCAGCAATGCTGCAGGGTGCTAATCAGTATACATACGCCAAAATGTCATCACCTGTCCTAAAAATATTACATGAACAAGTGCATGGCAATACACTTATAGATTATAATTGAAAAAACAAATCAATGAACATATAATGGTTCATGTAATAAAAATTGATGAATACAAAACCAATATATAGTTAAAACAAATAATACAAAAAATAATAAAATTATATAGTGAGGTCTTCCCCGGTCGAGGACGGCCGGGGAGTGGTTAAGCCACCTCGAGAGCTTTCGGCATCCGAAGCACAGCTTTGAGGGCGTATGCCGAAACTGCGGTGGCGCTAAAACGCGTCCATGTTCGAACAATTTAGGAATACAAACTTAATAATTCACTAACTGTAAATATTATAAAAAAATATTACGAAATGTACTAGACTCATATTATATTATGATTGTATTAGTTAACAACTCTCGAATTATGAGTTATGTTTGTTTGAGATTAATTAATTTCTTAAAAGAAATACCTCAAGGTGGCCTCAGTAGGTTGAGGGACTGTAGTAAAAGTGCCGTCCACCAATAAAGTACCGAAAAAAGCGATTAATTCAAATATAGAAGGTACTTATATCATATACTTTTATCAAAGTATTATTGTGTTAGTCACCGCCTTGTGTAAATTATATTTTTTTATGTTTTATAATAATATTTATACAAAATATTTAAAATTAATGAAATCACAAATATTAATACAATAGAGAGACTGTGCATTGATTTACAAATTTGTATTAAATTAACTTTTTGCATAGAGAATATGAAGTTGAGCTGGGCGTTTAATATCAGAGTGTGGGGGACAGGGCTGGGATTTCAAATTATGAATTGAAATATTGTGGACACTGATGAATAAGGTGTCAACAATTAAAGGATCAACTTGATAATCAAACACTTAAGTTCGGCAACCTGCAACTCAGGATCTTTTTATTCAGTGTCCTAATAAGTCATAAGAAGGTTAGTTAGGTAACCTATGGTTAGTTGAAGCTACGGTGATGATAGACGACTATTATCACTGGTCGTGAGCTTTGCGATGATCTTTCTTACTAACTATCAAGGTATTCGATATTGTAAACATAACAATGAAAGAAAATATTTAAATATTATTAATTTGGTTATGTTAGGTTAGGTTAGATGGTTAGGTTAGGTTTTATAAGACAGGACTAACTTAATTAATCATAGTTTTTAACACGGTTTAAAGACTGTCAGCTAGAGTTGTACCAGTATAGTTATTAAAAATTAAATACAGCCAACATAAATAAATGGTGTTTTTACCATAACGAATTATAAAATATAACAAAATATTATTTTATTAGGATAGTAGAGTTTTATTCACATAGTAGAGTCTGTGCAGGACCTTTTCCTCATATAATTTTTTTGCATCCTTAATAAATTACATTCATTTTTATACATTTTCTAATACATATATTATGGTGATACCCTTCTGATCATAATAACCGATCGTATTAATATAATGTAAACAATACCTAGTTTATGGATTGTAGTTAATATGTATTGTAGTATTTAGCTTCCAGCGTATTCTTTTGTTTAGTGTTATTTCATCAAGGTTTCTCAATCAACTTTTTTTTCAATTCATTGAACTCTAGTAGATTATTTTGTATACATATTTTTCAACATTGACTGGCTATACCTGGGAGTACACTGAGTACCTGTGTACTTACTATATAAATTAAAAATAGGTTGGTAAGGTTCTCTCACGTTCCCCATATAATTTATTTTTTTATAGATTTAACTTTTTTGATTTTATTATATTTATATTTTTTTAAAACATTTACAACTGTTGGTGCCATTTAACTTTTTTTTTAATTTTTCATTTGCTTCTTAAATGCGTTTGCCAGTGGGTTCCCATGTTAGGTTAGGTTCAGTAGATTTTTAATATGAATCTATTCAAATTTGTTAAATTTCAGAGAATACTAAATGATTAATATTATCTAATTTGTGTTTGCTTTATGATGTTATTTGCCTACAGGCTTCCATGCTCCCCTCCAAAATTTTTTTTACTGTAATTTAATTCCTATTGATCATTCTATATAGATTTTTTAAACACTGCCAAGCCGGTGCCATCTAAAGTTTTTTTTAAATTTTTGTTTTTAGTAATGTAACTCTAGTTGAATTTTTTGTATTGATTTAAATATTGATAAGCTGATGCCATACGAAAAATCCTTCTTTAATGAATTAAATATTTTGAATAGTTTACTTCTGTTTAATATTCTTGAAATTTTAGTTTGAAGTTTGTTATGTGTATCCCTACAATATAATTTTATTTAAATTTCTTTTTGTTTTCTAAAATGCTTTTGCCTGCGGGTGCCAACACCCTCCTTCAAATTTTTTTTCAGTAATTTAACTCTATTGAATTTTATGTATTGACTTGAATATGATAACCTGGTGCCATACGAAAAATCCTTCTTTATTGAACTAAATATTTTGAATAGTTTTTTCTGTTTAATATTCTTGAAATTTTAGTTTGAAGTTTGTTATGTGTATCCCTACAATATAATTTTATTTAAACTTTTTTTTTTGTTTTCTAAAATGCTTTTGCCTGCGGGTGCCAACACCCTCCTTCAAATTTTTTTTCAGTAATTTAACTCTAATTGAATTTTATGTATTGACTTGAATATTGATAACCTGGTGCCATACGAAAAATCCTTCTTTATTGAACTAAATATTTTAAATAGTTTTTTCTGTTTAATATTCTTGAAAATTTAGTTTGAAGTTTGTAAATTGTTTTCCCACAATAGAATTTTATTTAAATTTTTTTTTGTTTTCTAAAATGCTTTTGCCTGCGGGCACCAACACCCTCCTTCAAATTTTTTTTAGTAATTTAACTCGAGTTGAATTTTTTGTATTGACTTAAATATTGATAACCTGGTGCCATACGGAAAATCCTTCTTTAATGAACTAAATATTTTGAATAGTTTTTTCTGTTTAATATTCTTGAAAATTTAGTTTGAAGTTTGTAAATTGTTTTCCCACAATAGAATTTTATTTAAATTTTTTTTTGTTTTCTAAAATGCTTTTGCCTGCGGGCACCAACACCCTCCTTCAAATTTTTTTTCAGTAATTTAACTCGAGTTGAATTTTTTGTATTGACTTAAATATTGATAACCTGGTGCCATACGAAAAATCCTTCTTTAATGAACTAAATATTTTGAATACTTTTTTCTGTTTAATATTCTTGAAAATTTAGTTTGAAGTTTGTAAATTGTCTTCCCCACAATTTTATTTTTTTAAATTTTTTTTTGTTTTCTAAAATGCTTTTGCCTGCGGGCGCCAACACCCTCTTTCAAATTTTTTTTTAGTAATTTAACTCGAGTTGAATTTTTTGTATTGACTTGAATATTGATAAACTGGTGCCATACGGAAAATCCTTCTTTAATGAACTAAATATTTTGAATAGTTTTTTCTATTTAATATTCTTGAAATTTTAGTTTGAAGTTTGTTATGTATATCCCCACACTATAATTTTATTTAAATTTTTTTTTGTTTTCTAAAATGCTTTTGCCTGAGGGCGCCAACACCCCCCTTCAAAATTTTTTTTAGTATATTACTCTAATTGAATTTTTTGTATTAACTTGAATATTGATAAACTGGTGCCATACGGAAAATCCTTCTTTAATGAATTAAATATATTGAATGGATTTTTTCAGTTTAATTTTCTTGAGATTTTAGTTTGAAGTTTGTAAATTGTTTTCCCACAATAGAATTTAATTAGAATTTTTTTTTGTTTTCTAAAATGCTTTTGCCTGCGGGCGCCAACACCCTCCTTCAAGTTTTTTTTTAGTAATTTAACTCGAGTTGAATTTTTTGTATTGACTTGAATATTGATAACCTGGTGCCATACGAAAATCCTTCTTAATGAACTAAATATTTTGAATAGTTTTTTCTATTTAATATTCTTGAAATTTTAGTTTGAAGTTTGTTATGTGTATCCCCACAATATAATTTTATTTAAATTTTTTTTTGTTTTCTAAAATGCTTTTGCCTGAGGGCGCCAACACCCTCCTTCAAATTTTTTTTTAGTAATAATACTCTAATTGAGTTTTTTGTATTAACTTGAATATTGATAAACTGGTGCCATACGGAAAATCCTTCTTTAATGAACTAAATATTTTGAATAGTTTTTTCTATTCAATATTCTTGAATTTTTAGTTTGAAGTTTGTTATGTGTATCCCCACAATATAATTTTATTTAAATTTTTTTTTGTTTTCTAAAATGCTTTTGCCTGAGGGCGCCAAAACCCTCCTTCAAGTTTTTTTTTAGTTATTTAACTCGAGTTGAATATTTTGTATTGACTTGAATATTGATAACCTGGTGCCATACGAAAAATCCTTCTTTATTGAACTAAATATTTTGAATAGTTTTTTCTGTTTAATATTCTTGAAAATTTAGTTTGAAGTTTGTAAATTGTTTTCCAACAATAGAATTTTATTTAAATTTTTTTTTGTTTTCTAAAATGCTTTTGCCTGCGGGCACCAACACCCTCCTTCAAATTTTTTTTCAGTAATTTAACTCTCGAGTTGAATTTTTTGTATTGACTTAAATATTGATAACCTGGTGCCATACGAAAAATCCTTCTTTAATGAACTAAATATTTTGAATACTTTTTTCTGTTTAATATTCTTGAAAATTTAGTTTGAAGTTTGTAAATTGTCTTCCCACAATAGAATTTTATTTAAATTTTTTTTTGTTTTCTAAAATGCTTTTGCCTGCGGGCGCCAACACCCTCTTTCAAATTTTTTTTTAGTAATTTAACTCGAGTTGAATTTTTTGTATTGACTTGAATATTGATAAACTGGTGCCATACGGAAAATCCTTCTTTAATGAACTAAATATTTTGAATAGTTTTTTCTATTTAATATTCTTGAAATTTTAGTTTGAAGTTTGTTATGTATATCCCCACACTATAATTTTATTTAAATTTTTTTTTGTTTTCTAAAATGCTTTTGCCTGAGGGCGCCAACACCCCCCTTCAAAATTTTTTTTAGTAATATTACTCTAATTGAATTTTTTGTATTAACTTGAATATTGATAAACTGGTGCCATACGGAAAATCCTTCTTTAATGAATTAAATTATTGAATGGTTTTTTTTCAGTTTAATTTTCTTGAGATTTAGTTTGAAGTTTGTAAATTGTTTCCCACAATAGAATTTAATTAAAATTTTTTTTTGTTTTCTAAAATGCTTTTGCCTGCGGGCGCCAACACCCTCCTTCAAGTTTTTTTTTAGTAATTTAACTCGAGTTGAATTTTTTGTATTGACTTGAATATTGATAACCTGGTGCCATACGAAAGTCCTTCTTTATTGAACTAAATATTTTGAATAGTTTTTTCTATTTAATATTCTTGAAACTTTAGTTTGAAGTTTGTTATGTGTATCCCCACAATAAAATTTTATTTAAATTTTTTTTTGTTTTTTAAAATACTTTTGCCTGAGGTTACCATTAATCTCCTTCAAATTTTTTTTTAGTTATAATACTCTAATTGAGTTTTTTGTATTAACTTGAATATTGATAAACTGGTGCCATACGGAAAATCCTTCTTAATGAATTAAATATATTGAATAGATTTTTTCTGTTTAATATTCTTGAAATTTTAGTTTCAAGTTTGTTATGTGTATCCCCACAATATAATTTTATTTAAATTTTTTTTTGTTTTCTAAAATGCTTTTGCCTGAGGGCGCCAACACCCTCCTTCAAGTTTTTTTTTAGTAATTTAACTCGAGTTGAATTTTTTGTATTGACTTGAATATTGATAAACTGGTGCCATACGGAAAATCCATCTTTAATGAACTAAATATTTTGAATAGTTTTTTTCTGTTTAATTTTCTTGAGATTTTAGTTTGAAGTTTGTAAAGTTTTTTCACACAATAGAATTTAATTTAAATTTTTTTTTGTTTTTTAAAATGCTTTTGCCTGCGGGCGCCAACACCCTCCTACAAGTTTTTTTTTGTAATTTAACTCGAGTTGAATATTTTGTATTGACTTGAATATTGATTAAACTGGTGCCATACGGAAAATCCTTCTGTTAATGAACTAAATATTTTGAATAGTTTTTTCTATTCATATTCTTGAAATTTTGTTTAGTTGAAGTTTGTTATGTGTCCCCACAATATAATTTTATTAAATTTTTTTTTGTTTTTTAAAATGCTTTTGCCTGCGGGCGCCAACACCCTCCTTCAAGTTTTTTTTTAGTAATTTAACTCGAGTTGAATATTTTGTATTGACTTGAATATGATAACTGGTGCCATATGAAAATCCTTCTTTAATGAACTAAATATTTTGAATAGTTTTTTCTATTAATATTCTTGAAACTTTAGTTTGAAGTTTGTATGTGTATCCCCACAATATAATTTTATTTAAATTTTTTTTGTTTTTTAAAATACTTTTGCCTGCGGTTGCCACACACCCTCCTTCAAATTTTTTTTAGTAATAATACTCTAATTGAGTTTTTTGTATTGACTGAATATTGATAACCTGGTGCCATACGAAAACTTCTTTAATGAATAAAATATTTTGAATAGTTTTTTCTATTTAATATTCTTGAAATTTTAGTTTGAAGTTTGTTATGTGTATCCCCACAATATAATTTTATTTAATTTTTTTTTTGTTTTTTAAAATACTTTTGCCCGCGGGCGTTACCAACACCCTCCTTCAAATTTTTTTTAGTTATAATCTCTAATGAATTTTTTGTATTAACTTGAATATTGATAAACTGGTGCCATACGGAAAATCCTTCTTAATGAACTAAATATTTTGAATAGTTTTTTCTATTTAATATTCTTGAAATTTTAGTTTGAAGTTTGTTATGTGTATCCCCACGATATAATTTTATTTAAATGTTTTTTTGTTTTCTAAAATGCTTTTGCCTGCGGGCGCCAACACCCTCCTTCAATTTTTTTTTTAGTAATTTAACTCGAGTTGAATATTTTGTATTGACTTGAATATTGATAACCTGGTGCCATACGAAAATCTTTCTTTAATGAACTAAATATTTTGAATAGTTTTTTCTATTTAATATTCTTGAAATTTTAGTTTGAAGTTTGTTATGTGTATCCCCACGATATAATTTTATTTAAATGTTTTTTTGTTTTCTAAAATGCTTTTGCCTGAGGGCGCCAACACCCTCCTTCAAGTTTTTTTTTAGTAATTTAACTCGAGTTGAATTTTTTGTATTGACTTGAATATTGATAAACTGGTGCCATACGGAAAATCCTTCTTAATGAATTAAATATATTGAATAGATTTTTTCTGTTTAATATGCTTGAAATTTTAGTTTCAAGTTTGTTATGTGTATCCCCACAATATAATTTTATTTAAATTTTTTTTTTGTTTTCTAAAATGCTTTTGCCTGAGGGCGCCAACACCCTCTTTCAAGTTTTTTTTATTAATTTAACTCGAGTTGAATTTTTTGTATTAACTTGAATATTGATAAACTGGTGCCATACGAAAAATCCTTCTTTAATGAATTAAATATTTTGAATAGTTTTTTTCTGTTTAATATTCTTGAAATTTTAGTTTGAAGTTTGTAAAGTTTTTTCACACAATAGAATTTAATTTAAATTTTTTTTTGTTTTTTAAAATGCTTTTGCCTGCGGGCGCCAACACCCTCCTTCAAGTTTTTTTTTTGTAATTTAACTCGAGTTGAATATTTTGTATTGACTTGAATATTGATAAACTGGTGCCATACGGAAAATCCTTCTTTAATGAACTAAATATTTTGAATAGTTTTTTCTATTCAATATTCTTGAAATTTTAGTTTGAAGTTTGTTATGTGTATCCCCACAATATAATTTTATTTAAATTTTTTTTTGTTTTTTAAAATGCTTTTGCCTGCGGGCGCCAACACCCTCCTTCAAGTTTTTTTTTAGTAATTTAACTCGAGTTGAATATTTTGTATTGACTTGAATATTGATAACCTGGTGCCATATGAAAATCCTTCTTTATTGAACTAAATATTTTGAATAGTTTTTTCTATTTAATATTCTTGAAACTTTAGTTTGAAGTTTGTTTATGTATCCCCACATATAATTTTATTTAAATTTTTTTTGTTTTTTAAAATACTTTTGCCTGAGGTTGCCAACACCCTCCTTCAAATTTTTTTTTAGTAATAATACTCTAATTGAGTTTTTTGTATTGACTTGAATATTGATAACCTGGTGCCATACGAAAATCCTTCTTTAATGAACTAAATATTTTGAATAGTTTTTTCTATTTAATATTCTTGAAACTTTAGTTTGAAGTTTGTTATGTGTATCCCCACAATATAATTTTATTTAAATTTTTTTTTGTTTTTTAAAATACTTTTGCCTGAGGTTGCCAACACCCTCCTTCAAATTTTTTTTTAGTAATAATACTCTAATTGAGTTTTTTGTATTGACTTGAATATTGATAACCTGGTGCCATACGAAAATCCTTCTTTAATGAACTAAATATTTTGAATAGTTTTTTCTATTTAATATTCTTGAAACTTTAGTTTGAAGTTTGTTATGTGTATCCCCACAATATAATTTTATTTAAATTTTTTTTTGTTTTTTAAAATACTTTTGCCCGAGGTTACCAACACCCTCCTTCATATTTTTTTTTAGTTATAATACTCTAATTGAATTTTTTGTATTAACTTGAATATTGATAAACTGGTGCCATACGGAAAATCCTTCTTAATGAACTAAATATTTTGAATAGTTTTTTCTATTTAATATTCTTGAAATTTTAGTTTGAAGTTTGTTATGTGTATCCCCACGATATAATTTTATTTAATGTTTTTTTGTTTTCTAAAATGCTTTTGCGCGGGCGCCAACACCTCCTTCAAGTTTTTTTTTAGTAATTAACTCGAGTTGAATATTTTTGTATTGACTTGAATATTGATAACCTGGTGCCATACTACGAAATCCTTCTTTAATGAACTAAAATTTTGAATAGTTTTTCTATTTTTTTTTTTTTTTTTTTTTTTAGAAGAAACTTTGTAAACAATTAGCTTCGACAATTATGATATAAATATTACATAAGGAAAAACAAATACCAACAAAAAATAATATTACAGATAAATTAATTTTTAAACCAGTCTGGTTGATGAAGGATATAAGTGAGGTAATAATTGGTACATTTGGTGAAGAGAGAATGGATTGAGTGTCGAGTTTGACATTAAAGGGAGTGGATTAGGGTGAAGAGGGTATTGCGTTGGGGAACCAAAGAGGGACCGTGAAAAAGTATGTGTGGATATCGCAAATCATGGGATCGTGAACGTGGAACATACATAAGGGAAGAGTCATTGAGAGAAAGTTGTATAAGAGTGAGAAGTAGTAAGGTGTGTCCAAATCTCAGACGTGAAAAGAGGTAATTGTTTTACGATTTAAATTGAGGTTGTGAAACCAAGGATGAGAGGGAATAGATGGTGAGATATTTTGTACAAGAGGCATAATTGGGGGCTAGTTTGTTCCATTGGTTGCGCCATAAATTATAAATATGGTATTTTAATAAGGACAAAAATCGGTCCGGGAATTAGAAGTTGGAGAAGGACAGCAGAACGAGGAGGTTAGATTTGCAATGGAGTCCGCTATTTCATTTCCTTTATACCAGAGTGGCCAGGCACCCAAAGGAATTAAACTATAAAATCTGAAAGGGTAAGTCATAGAGAAGTTGCATGATCCTAATGGAAATAGGAGAAGGACGGGAATTGAAAAATCGGAGGAGAGGCTAAGAAGACATGATAAGGAATCGGAGACGATAAGATAAATGCTGGGGGGGAGGGCAGAGCAGAGATGGTCGAAAGGGCTTCTAATATGCGAAGCATTCCGTAGTGAATGGGAGGCAGAAGAGGGTAGATTATTAGACAAGGAGATGTGTAAGTCAGGAATGAAAAAAGCGTAACCAGCCGAAAGAGGGAAACTGAACCATCTGTATAAATTAGGGTGGAGTTTGGAAAATTATTTTGAATGTAGTCTAAGAAAAGATTGTTGACGATGATGGGTGATATAGATTTAAGTGCCTTGGAAGTAAAATTCCAGAAAAATGTCTGTTGGTGTGAACTATAGGTGAGTAGGAGAGAGCCAAATAATTAATTAATATAAGGGTAATATTTTAGAATTGATAACAAATCACGGATTGAAGATAAGGAGGTATGCCGTCGGAGGCAAGAATTGGGAGAGATTTTTTACGTAAACGCAGGAGAAGTATATGTCAAGAAGGATTAAATATTGTGGGATGACGAAGGAGAAGTTTTTTCAGTAGAATTTACCAGCCAACTTGTTCTGATATTAAAGGGGGGGGGGGGCATGCCGTCTCGATCTCAACGGCCGCATTAGGGTAGATTAAGGGCACCAATAATTGACTTAAGGCAGGAGTTTTTGAGATTATTAATTTTTTTCAATGTGAATAGATGCGGAGCCTGATTAAAAAAGCATCCATAGTCAAGTTTGACCTTATAACAGCTTTGTAAATTATTAAAAGTGTGGAGGTGTGGATTCCAAACCCAAAGTATTGGAAATTGATCTAAGGAAATTGGCCAAGAGAAGGTAAATTTATGAGATGTTGAAGATGCGGAGCCCAGCGTAGTTGGAGTCTAGTGTTAGTCCTAAATACTTTATGTTCGGACAATGGGAGTGGAAAATCATTTATAGTGATATCTGTGAAGAGAGAAGTAACGTCTTCTAGTGAAAATCATGCCTTACATTTTTCGGAGCTACAGAGAAAAGGAAGAAAGAAGTAGAGGTTTTGTAGGAGATTGAGCGAATTGTTTTAAAGAGTCAATAGCGAGATCGATATTTGGATTGTAGGAGAATATGACAAGATCATCACATACACTAGGCACTCATGTCCAAGTGTATTTAGTTGTTTATAATGAAATTCATATACAAATAAAAGAATGGGACTTAGGCAGCTACCTTGGGGTAGACCTGTGTAAGTGGAGCGTATGTTGTAGAGCCGTATGGGATGTGAATTTTAGAGTTCTATTTGAAAACAGGAGGGAGACAAGGTTAATGGATATAGGGGGTAGTTGGTTGAATTAAGGTGAGATAGGAGAGTTGGTATATGGACAGAGTCAAAGGCACCACGAATGTCGATAAAAGCTGCAGGTAAAAACATGTTTGTTGTTAAAAGATTGGTATATTTTATCGAAAATTTGCGAGGCCAATCAAGTGTGCCTCTTCTTTTCTGAAAGCATATAGGTTGTCAGAGAGAATAGAGTTATGTTTCGAGCCACCAAATCTAGGCGGGTTTTAGAATAAATTCCATGGTTTTGCAATAAACGCTGAGGACAGGGCGATGGGCCTAAATGCAGTGGTAGAGTGGCTTTGGGAATAGGTATGACTATAAAACTCTTTCCAGGAGTCAGGAATTTTATTGAGGAGGAGAATTTTGTTGAGTATATTAAGAGGTACTCGACGGCATTAGTAGGAAGGTGTTTGAGCATAACAGGGGAAATGTTGTCAGGGCGGAGGCGATTGATTTACGTGAGAGCGATGGCGGCGTTTAGCTCACTTAAGGTTATAGGCATGAGATTATGTGATTAGTAAGTGTATTTGAGGCAGGCAAAAATTGAATTTGCGTCCAGGCTTCAGAAGATGAGGGAAATACCATGGTGTACTTTACAACAAGAAATCATTTGAACCAACTGTCATTGTGAGGGACGGAGAGCGAGTAACAATACTATTGCGAAAGCATTTACGGTGGTCCAGGTAGATGCAATGATGAAGAAGGGTTGACGGTTTCATACAAATTGTTCCAAGCTAGTCTTTTAGATTCTTTAAAGAGACGTGTTGGTGGCAGCGCTGGCATTGCGATAAGTAAGATAAATCTTGAACGGAGCCTGAGCGAATGAAGGTTTTATATAAGGATTTGCGGTTGGAAACTGCTTCGGAACAGGAGGAGTTCCACCAAGGGGGAGAGGGAGGGAAGTTGTTAAGGTTATTATGTTTGATAGGATTGTTTCTTAGAAATATCTAAGATCATATGAGTGAACTGTCATAATCTTTTAATGGGCATGTGTAAGTGTTGAGAAGAGGGATAGAGGAATTGATGAGTTGAGAAAAAAGGGGCCAGTCCAGCTTTATTGAGGTTAAATTTTGAGATTGGGGGAGAGATATTGGGTAAGGTAGATCTGTTATTTGGTAAGGAGTTAGGTTTGTAACATTGACAGATATGATAATAGGTGTAATGATCACTTCCGTTAGATCATCTATAATTCGCCAGGTTGAAAGCCAGAATAAATTTGGAGTGGATAAGGATAAATCACTACACGAATTGGTTGAGTTGGGTCTGCTACATGCGTAGGTGAGCATTATTAAGTATATTAAGAGTAGAAGAGTTCAACGCATCGTAGATTAAGTTACCCCGTCTGGTGGACGTAGTGGAACCCCAGGCTGGGTGAGGGCATTAAAGTCACCTGTAAAGCAAGAGTTGTGATCTGTGAGTTGAAAGAGGGAGTACCATACTTCAAAGGGGATAGGTGAATCATTTGGACTGTAGCAGACCAGAATGATGTTATTAGGTAAACGTCAATATTGTTATTTTTAGACCAAGTAAATCGATATTATTTTCCAAGAGAAGTTGTTTTAAGGGGGGGTTAAGTCTATTAAAGATACATTAAGTGAGGTATGGGCGGCAATTGCGACGCCCCCGTAGCCATCGACTCGATCTTGTCTGAATAAATTAAAGTGAGGAATAAGGCAATTACGGATGGAAGTAACCAAGTTCTCAGAAATAAGTATATGAACAATTATAGGAGATACGAGGTGTTGGATAGAAGGAGTCTTGCAGGAAGACTACGAACATTCCATTGTAAATATTGACCATTAGAAGAAATAACGGAGATGTTTGGAATCGAGAGACAAGACATAAGGGATGATTCAATTAAGTTTTGAAGGGAAGAGGAGAAGAGGAGGAGAAGGGAGGAGGCTAGGGGAGTTGGATAAGGATTCGGAGAGTTGATGCAGAAGGCATTGACCCAGGTTAGATCAATTGAGAAGGTTTGGAATCCTGGGACCGATTTTACTAGCATAATCTATGAAGTGCCCATTGGTAGGGAAAAATTAGATTGGTTGGGAACGTGAAATTGTTTTTGTTAGAGTGAGAGAATGATTGTTTACTTCCTATGTGGTGTATGGTGTAATGTGATGAGAGGTTAACGGGGGAAAAGAGTTAGTGGGAGGTATCCGGAACTTGATGAGAGGATTTAACACAGACTGTTTATTAACAATATTTGAATAGCTAAAAGCACTTGAGAGTAATTATTTTTCTTGAGAGAGACTGCTTCGCGGAGGGTAAGTTTTCTGTAGCCATAATTTTCTTAACATCCCTTTGGAATGACCCACTCTTGGCAATTACGGTCGGTGGAGAGGTGGGGGAGTTTACAGAAGATGCAAACTGGATCTGTGCGTTTGATTGAAGGGCAAGTAGTTAATGAATGGCATTTAAGCCACAGTGGGCTGCATTTGGACTTGACTGCGACAGAATTTAGCCGTGTGGCCAAATCGCAAACAGTTTATTGCACTGTAGGGAGAACGGACGCTAGGAGAAATTTTGAAACTGACGTTGTAAATCGATACGGCATTGGGCTTTTGGGGGGATAAAAAATTTATTCAACGAAACGAGTAGGAGTTAGGTAAGGAGTTAGGAAATTATCCTTTGACTGAAAGCGTTTGAAGGCAATAGCGCGGACTGTGTTATCAAGTCCTTCCCAGAATCTTCTTCGTTAGGGCAACTATCCACTCTGATAATTCCGTAAGAGTAGATAAGAGTAGATGGAATATATGCTGTAAATCCAATGTTTGCGAGTAGAGTAGAGGGGAGTGAGAAAGTTGTTGGCTGAAACTTAGTATTGAAGGTGATTTTGATTTTTTTATGACCAATTGGTTGATGTTGTTGACGCCAATGAAATTGTGGAAAAAAATTTTTGCATATTTTAACGGGTTGCCAGTGATCAATTTTTAGGTTGATATCTGAATGTTCCGCAATGGTAGTGAACGGCAGTTATAATCCGCGGAGAAAAATTTATTAAGTTGTTCGGAATTACGTAAGATTGTATATCGTTGGAATCGTGATTTATATTAGTGTTTGAAATATCAGCGGTGTATGTTGTTGCGGGGACGGGAAACGGGAACATTAGCGTGATCGGTTGTAGAATGCGATAAATCTATATATATATTCATATATTAGAGGCCGTGTCATTAGTAGAATGAGATAACGAAATGTCGTAATCGAATGTATTGTGGGCATATTTACTGGGGGATTATTTTTAATCTGAGTAGAGTGGGAGATATAGGGCTAGTGGAGTTGGAGTTGATACCTTCTTAGATTGAGATGCTTTTTTTATGGTCTTAATGGTCCATTCCTGATCCGTGTTGTGTGGTCTGGAAGCATTTGATGCTTTTTTTATTTTACCGACTGAATTGTTAGGAGCGTGCGGACGATTGTCGTCGCCGCCCGAAGACGACGCCGGCATTATACAAAAGGCGATAGCAAAACGTAGATACGGAGCGAGAATTAACGAACGACTTGCTTCGATGGTTGACTTATCGCGACTGGTTTTTTCTATTTAATATTCTTGAAATTTTAGTTTGAAGTTTGTTATGTGTATCCCCACGATATAATTTTATTTAATGTTTTTTTGTTTAAAAATGCTTTTGCCTGAGGGCGCCAACACCCTTCAAGTTTTTTTTTAGTAATTTAACTCGAGTTGAATTTTTTGTATGACTTGAATATGATAAAAACTGGTGCAATTAAGGAAAATCCTTCTTAATGAATTAAATATATTGAATAGATTTTTCGTTAATATGCTTGAAATTTAGTTTCAAGTTTGTTATGTGTATCCCACATATAATTTTATTTAAATTTTTTTTTGTTTTCTAAAATGCTTTTGCCTGAGGGCGCCAACACCCTCTTTCAAGTTTTTTTTATTAATTTAACTCGAGTTGAATTTTTTGTAATTAACTTGCAATTGAGAAACTGGTGCCTACGAAAAAATCCTTCTTTAATGAATTAAATATTTTGAATAGTTTTTTTCTGTTTAATATTCTTGAAATTTTAGTTTGAAGTTTGTAAAATGATTTCCCCAATTAATTTTATTTAATTTTTTTTTGTTTTCTCAAATGCTTTTGCTGAGGGCGCCAAACACCTCCTTCAAGGTTTTTTTAGTAATTTAACTCAAGTTGAATTTTTTGTATTGACTGAATATTGATAACCTGGTGTTGCCATACGAAAAATCCATCTTAATGAACTAAATATTTTGAATAGTTTTTTTCTGTTTAATATTCTTGAATTTGAGTTTTAAGTTTGTATTGTGTTTCCCACAATATAATTTTATTGTTTGAATTGAAGCATCAATTCGTACTTTTATACATCAGAGGCCATCACGGCGTGGGCCGTGACCTCTTAGCTCTTAAGGTGATTCGTGTATTTGATAATTACGTCGGACGACGTCAAATCTTATATTTTACTTTGTTACTTCGAAAACCTACCTATCCATCGATCATTATGTAAACGGACCAATAACATAATTAAATCTTCTTTTAAAATAATAATTTCACTAAATAGTGGGAAAAAAAATTGGACATTGATTTCCATACATTCCAAATTATGGTTAACGTCTATACAAATACAACGTCAAGTTGAATTAAAGTATATAAATATATATTGAAAATAGATTCTTTACAAATAGGCCACCATAAAAGTATTAATGAATCAATTCCTGTGGCTTGAAATAAATTATTTCAAAATCCGATTTGAATATCGATAAAAATCATTGAAATTCATAAAAAAAAGTCAAGTGATATCCATTTTTTAATTGCTATTCAAATTTCAAATTGATATCGAAAACAATTTAAATTGTATTTTATACCAAAATATAATTGTTTTATAATATTTGTACATCCAAATAATTAAAATTTAAATCATACATTCAATACGAAGTATTTCCACGGGAGATATCTATCACGTAGGTACCATGATTTTACCATATTTTTTTTTTTAGGTACTTATTTATGTCATTATCAAACAAATAATTATTATTTTTTTTTTTTTTTTTTGAGAATAAATGCTTCAACAGCAGGTTCATTATTATTATGGGAGATGAAGTTTATAATTTAAGATTACATAGTTATGGGATTAAGTGGTTTTTACAGTATTAAAATTTAAAACATAATATTATTGTCATCAATAACCTTTATGAGCGAAACCCAAAAATAATAATATTATGTACAACAATAAGTATTGATCCTAACCTATGGGCTATAACTTTAAGAGTGAGAACTATTACTTCAATACGATTTATTTCACGTTTAAAATTATAAAAATGCCTTAGTGAGACAAATTATTGTGGTCCGTCGTCTGTGGAATATAAAATAATAGAAACCACTCGACATGCCTCATAACCACGATTTAAGATAGTATGGTTTTCATCGACTACAGTATAATGGTTTATTCGACGACCATCAATATTATCTTAAATCGTGAGTTGGATTAACGTGCATAGATTATATATTATCTATGTTCACGTGTTCCAAACCACGATTAAAGATATACCTACTGGTTACACATCGAGACTGAAAAGCGCGATTGAAAATGTACTGACTAGTAGCACTATCTAGCGGTCTTCTCAACTTATTTTAACCATGTAAATTTATAAATTATGAAAACTAAATATCTACTATAATTAAAGTACCTAAATAGTAAATACCTTAGTACTATAATTAATGTTTACTTTTATACATCAAAAGTTTAAAACCACGATTAAAGATATATCATTAATCGTGATTAACACAGTAGTACTTGTCTACTTTAAGACACTATAAGTCGATAAAAAACAAAACGACTAGTTGTATAAAAAGACCACATAAAATTTCAAAAATAACATTTGGAATACCTAAAGACGAAGAAGAAAAAAAAGGAGCTTTAGGTGTATTATTTAAAAAAATCAAATCGTGTTTGTTCATATCATTTTTATAAAGACTTAAATAATATATGGACGTCAGGTGAAGGAACAAACCCATTTACAGTAAGCTATTATGTCTAATTAAAATTTTTTTTTTTTGCTTCATAAATTTTTATTCAATATGTTACAAAAAAAAGAACAATAAGAACAATTGATGGTAATTAAAGGTAAAAATAAAAAAAAAACAGATTAAACAGACTGTAGAGACCTCCCAGCAGAGGTACTACGATGATTTAAAAACCAGAGTGTTCTTAACACATTCAAACATTAATTAATTTTTAATTATTCAACAAGTGGAGTTGTTTTTTGAAAAATATGCTAATTCCTCAAACCCCTTTATTATGTTTTACTTATTATATCTAATCATAATGGACTTATTTAGTATAACTTTTAAGTTTTAACTATTAAATATTTATAATAAATCATTAATATTATTTTTCTGTATTGCCTTTTGTTTTAATAGGTTTTACATATTTTTCTGTGGTATTCCGTATTAGCCATATTACCTAATTAATACTAATTAAATTTTATTTTACTTATGAATATTTTGTAATTTTACCATGATAAATAGTTCCTAAGTTAATCACCTAGATGGTGCTAGTAGGCAGTCCATAACATCGCGTTTTCGTAGCCGTTAACTGCCTGTGCAAAGCATAGGCCGTTGGGTAACCAGTATATCTTTAATCGTGTTCCAAACTGATTTAATGATAATATACTCACAAAATATACAGAGTACTGGACACGAGATGAATAAAATTGTGGTTACGAAATGTTGTATGACAGGTGGAGTTCGGGGGGATATTTTCCTTTTAGCATTGATTGCGCCGTCTCAGTGGATACTTATGGAACTAGAACACATCATACAAATTTCTAGTTCCATGACACGATGTAGGTATAATGAGGTAAAAAAGGTATTTTACCTACATTATGTTCCATAAGTATCCATAATATAATAATATTATATCTTTAATCGTGGGTACCATTGGGGAAACAGATTAACAAAACGCGCTCAGGTAGAAACAATTTGTACCAACCAATTTGGGATATATCATGTATAGATATAGTTTTATATTGGTTATTTTACTTTTTATAATAAATTAATGATCTGTATCGAAACTTTACACGCTTTTATAGTTAACTGTATACGTTGGTAAGTACAATTTCTACTAATATTATCAAATACATTAAAATACACTTCACTTAAAGCAAAATATATGCGAAATGTCTGGAAAATACATACAATCTCCCGACTCCGCGTAGGGGGGAACCCGCCTAACCTTCAGTATGATAGGCGTCGACAGCGCTCCCAGTGTTAATCTGTCTTCCCAATACGTCATGATTGTTGATGTTTTTAATTTATACGATGACCATGATATTATAATCATATAACTGATATTGAATATTATTGATATTAAATTATTATAACTATATAGTTATAAAGTTATTTTGTTCTGTGTTATTATAGTTATATAATGTAATAACAATATTTACTAATTATAGCGTTAATCTAACTTCTAAGACTTAATTTTGTTTATTATACGTTTTCTCTTACCTCTCGTATATTCCTTATTAGTAAATAATTTAAAACTAATACATTTCATATGGAGAAGACATCAGATACAATAATTAAGGAACTATTCAACTCTTTGGAGCAGAAAGTGCCTTATGTTCCTGAATCAGATGTTATGTCTACTAAGTCGATGGTAGATTCCATTAAGAAACACAAGCGACATGATAAATCAAAAAAACATAAAAAACACAAGAAAAAATCGAAGAAATCCAAAAAGAAAAAACGTCATACAAGGTCCAATTCACTAGACGATTGCATAGTGTTGAAACTCAAGAAGGATAAGCTAGAAGAAGCCAAATCTGGTATGTCAGTATCCTTAGATGTGATCATGGAAACAATTGTGAGTTCTGCTAATGAAAAAAGTGAGGGGGTCAAAGACGTTAAACATGATGAAAATGAGAACTGTCATCTAGATACGACTTTAATGGATGAAAATAAAGTAAACACACCAGAAAATGATTTAAATCAAACAAGTAAATAGTGATATTTAATATTATATATTTACTTAACTAAACAGATTATAATTCTGTAAACACAATATATTTTTCAAATTTTCAGAACTGAATACCGCAGGACTAAATAATGGAAAAATCATCATTAAAGATTTAAAAGAGAGTCGTTTATACCATGAATTAGTTAATGAAGTCCAAGAAAAAGAACGACTAAAAACAGAAAAATGTAAAAATAGTGATCAAAGTAATTCATTACATGATTTAGAAAAAAAAAAAAAAAAAAAGGTGATTGTTATTAAATAAATTAAATTATGGTATATATAATATAAAAAAATTTTAAACTAATACAATTAACTACCTAAAACAAATTATATTTATAGAAAAGCATAAATCAAAAAAAAAAAAACGATCACGAAGTAGAAATAGATCACGTACTCCAAAACGACTTAAGAAGTATAGTCGGTCTCGTTCAAATAGTAGCAAAGATAGGTAAGTGCTCTTTATGAGAAAATATTCCACAGAATATGGTTTTGAATTTTGATAAACCCAATTCTCAATCAATTTTCTCTTTGTACTTTTAATTGTATGTAATGCATATTAAAGATATTTCTATATGAATTGATATTTAAAAGTTTGTGTTCAACATTGGTTTAGGTATTCAAGACATAATGATTTCAAAAGTCGTCAAACTAATTCAAAGAATCAAAGTGATTCAAACACTAAGTGTAAAAAGAATGATAGTGATATTAAATTAAAAGAAAAAAGCAGCCATCATAAAAGATCTATAACACCAGATAAAAACTTAAAATTAATTAGACGTTCAAGATCGAGGGATAGTAAAAAGCCAAAGAGATCAGAAGATTATAGAACAAGAAAACAATCAAGATCCAGAGAAACGTCTAGGTCTAGACATAGATCTCCTTCATGGTAAATAAATGAATTTTTAACTCTTATTTTTTTAAAAAATAATTTCAATGTTTCTTTTTCAGTGAAAAAATTGATAAAAAGAAACTATTTAAAATTGCTCGTAAAAATGCCTTGTCTCTAGTACAACAAGGTGTATTACCAGTGGGAAGTGTAAAAAAAGACAATTTAGCCAATGTACCCACTAAAACTGTAGATGAACTAACAGGTAATGCAAATTTAAAGTATTTTCCTATACAAATTAAAAATGCAAGACTGTGATTAACACTTAAAATGATTCTGTCTTGTTATTCCTACAAATACAATAATTTATTTTCATTTATACATAAATGTTTTATTAGAACTAAAAATTATTAATATTTATGAGTACAATTTTAAATAACATAATATGAAATTAATATAACCATATTATATATGTCATCATACAGTTTATTTGTTTAAGATTTTTGTCGAAAACTTTCAAAAAAGGATAAGGATCATGATGACGATTCTTCTTATTCTTCCGATGATGATGAGTTCAAACAACCTTTCCATCATCCATTTTTGGTCAAGGAAAGACCTAATATAGTCATGAATATTAGAGTAAATAAATCTCAATTATAAGCGTTTTCATTAGAATTCCATCAGATCAATTAACATATAATTACAACTCATATTTTTAGAACGCAACTCAATTACCTATTAAATCCTTTCAAGAAAAAACTATTGGACAAGATATATTGAGACAACAGTTTCCTGTATCTAGTGGCCAAACTCATAGTTTAGCTCTTACCGAATGGGTGCCCATTGGTCCTGAGGAATCTGCAAAATTAAATAAAATACTTAAACCTGATGAAGGAAACAAACTTATTAATAAATCACATCATAGCCATCAGGCTCCAAAAGTTGCTGCTGTAAGATTAATTATAACTATTATAATTTTATGGCATAATTTATAAAAACTCTTATTCAGGTGGAACCTGTTATTCAGCCTGTTTCAAGTCCAAACAATGCTATAGTACCTATGGATTATCAGTATGTGTCACCTGTTGTTGAAACTCCAGCATTCACTCCTTATGTAAATAAGAACATTAAGATTATTTGCCCAAGTGGCCGAGTAGTCATTTAACTAACGGTATTAATTTAGGTTTGATTTTTTAGACACATAGCAGTTATTCATTGTTGTCGTTCGAAACTGGACAGTTCACTGGTCATACTGGTGCTAAAGTACTAACTCCTGCAGAACTATCTGCTGGATTTCAAACCTGGGTGAAAAAGGTAAAATGTATAGGAACTTTATATTTCAATTCTCTTTACTTTTTTAATATATAGTGGGTATAACACATTTTTGCACTATATATTATTTTCTTCAAATTCGATGTTGACAATTTTCATTGGGCTTTCAACCACTTGGAAATACTACCTTAACTCTTAAGGTAGTATGAAAGATAAAACTAGAATGATAGTTGAAAAAAATTAAGAAACATTTGTGTTTAGCTTAAAAAATTACATTACATTTTGATAATTTATTAGATACAGTATGTTTATGTTGATTATTGAGTATCTACTCAATTCAGACATTACACATTTAATGACATGTTTAGTTATTTAATTTGTAAGAAATAGTCTTGATGTAATATTTCAATATTACACATTTTATATCAAGACATTTTCTTTTGAACCGTGTTTATTTAGCAATTGCTACATTGCTAAATAAACATGCATATTAAGTGCATGAAAGCCAAATGGAAATCTGTTACAGGCAGTATTACTTGTGTTTTAACATATTTAAGCGCTATGTCAACAACACCACAATCGAACGACGGTTCGTCTGCTGAACATTCATGGGATATCTGATGCAGCCCCTTGGTAATTTTAATAGATACTTGAATGTATGCACTTTGACAGTGTGTACATTTACAGTATTTAGTTAAATTTTATTTTAAATGGAAAAAAACATTTGAAAATACTTGACATGTATTTTTGTAAGTATTAAAATTAATAAATGAAAACACATCATTATATGGATTTCAATGATCATCCAATTCAACAGATATTTTTTACCGAAAACAACACGGCTGTAAAATAATTATTACTTATACAATATATGCTATACAAATTTTTTATGGTTGATAATTTCAAATTACATAACTTAATTGCTCAATGTAGTTAATTTTGAATTGTAGGACCAGTTAAAAAATTCTGCTCCTGTAAACAGTGGCATTGGGATTCATTTGTTACAAAAAATGGGGTGGAAACCAGGGGAAGGTCTTGGAAAGAATCAATCAGGATCTTTAGAACCACTTTTATTGGATGTCAAAATGGATAAAAGAGGTAAAAAATAAAATAATATTCTCAATATTGGTATAACTATTAAGTACACTTTATCTATTTGCACTAATAGGACTAGTGGCTGAAGAAGAACTCCAAGGAAGTCGAATCAAGAGATTTTCAAAAAAAGTAACACTACCAGTGTTGTCACTAGAAGGTAAATTGTCGAGGCAGAATAATACATGTTTATGAACAAACAACTTTATTTAAGAGGATGCCACCCATACATTTGTTGTCTGCGTCTTACACACGCATGATATAGCAAATTTTCGTTCAATAGTGTGCTGTTAGTTTTGAGTGAATTGACCTATCATAAAACTTTTAGATAAGAACATTATCTGTGCTTAAGCGTTGCCGATTTTTCTAAATTATCATTTTCAAGCAAGATATGGGTATGTGAAATATCAAAAAATAAAAATGCTGATATCTCACTTGAAAATCAAATAAAAGCCAACGCTTAAGCACAGATAATGGACAATCTAAACAATTTATCTTTAATAGGTCAAATCGCTCTAATATCAAAACTAACTAAACACTATTGAAACTAATCAACTAAAATTTGCTATGTCGTACGTGTATAAGACGGAGACAACAAATGCATGGGTAACATCCTCTTAATACATATAATTTATTATTGTAGGAAAACATCCAGTTTCATTATTGAATGAATTTTGTGCCAAACGTAAGTGGGACATACCTAAGTTTAATACCCTAGACGAATCTGGTCCTAGTCATAGAAAAACATTTATTATGACTGTAAGTATTCAAAATATACATGAAAATATTTTACTAATAACATTTTTTTATGTAGGTAGTTGTCAACGGAGTACAATACTGTTCATCAAGGTGTCAAACAAAAAAATTGGCAAAAATGGAAGCTGCTAAAGAGTGTTTAAAAGAAATTGGATTACTAAATACAACAAATAAATGATTTTTAAAATGTCAAAATAAAAAAATACTGGTTTAAATTATTTGTATCATCACCTCTTTTAGACCTATTTTTATAGCATTAAAATAGTTATTTTTTTTTTATAAACCACTATTTAATGTATACACTGTCTACGACATAAATAATAATTAAGAAAAGACATCAATAAAATTATCTGTACATTAAATTACAGATAAAATAGTTTAAAATATCTGTTTGAAAAATAATAAGTGTATTTCTTATATATAAATATAATAGAACCACAGAATAGATTTAATATAATCGATTCTGAGATAGAACTTTTAAATGTATTATATTTTATACATAATATATATATATATATATATGAATATAATTAGCATTTCAATTTTGAATTACTGCAGATATAATATTTAACATACAGTGGTCAAATAACCAATTATTTTAATAGAATTTGTAATTCTAAGAGTGAAGAACTAAAAATGTATCACAATATATTTTAATAGTAGTATATTCTATTCTAATAATAGTACACTATTTTTGATTTGTTAATAATATATTTCTAAAATTATTACTTTTATTTATGATTTCAGATTTTAAAAGACTCATGTAAGCTTATAACAATCATTTTTCAATTACAGATTATCATTGTGTATACAATATTTAGTATTAACAACAAGAAAATAATATAAAAGGAGAACGGTATTGGTTTTCCATCAAGACTTGTTGTCATGAAGTATAATGAAAAAATGTGTTTTGAATATATCGTAAAATCCAATTCTGTAGGCTATATATTACTTAAAACAATGAAATATTAGTATTTTAACTACTAAATAATGATTAAATAGATAAACTAATCAATAAATAACCGAAACAATAAATAGGTAATTCTTTAAACTGTGTATAAATATAACACTAATCAAATATGTAACTTTAGATTTAAACCATTTTTAAATGGGACTTCATATACTGGTTGTAGATTTGTTTAAACTGGCGCTTTGTATAAGGTGGTGGAATCTTGTTTCTAATGTAATTTTCAGAATATGTTTTATACATGTATGCCACACAAATACTAGTTTCAAACATTTGTTTCCTTAAGTCTCCAGGAATATTGGGTATGGACAAAACCTTAGGAATACTTTTTATGTACATCAACACTTTTTCTTGTTCTTCGAAAGACACATTTTCTAGACTAACTTCGGTATCACACTCAGGTTCGTATAAATTGTAGTCCTTATCCAACAGTTTTAAAGATTCTTTCATAAAATTTGTGATAGTTATCTGCTCACTAATTATTTTTGCTTGTTTTGGTTGATTGGCTTTCAATACAATATCACTATTAGAATACCAACTGTAACTGGCTGGTTTCAAAACGGCATCGAGACGATGTTCAGAAATACCCAATGTATTTATAAAAAACATTCGGCACACCTTCACAGACTCCTTATTCATAATTAAGTGGAATGTCAGACACCTCTCGAAATCACTTTCTACATTTTCAACCATAATCAATTGCACTAATTCAGTGATTTTACAGTTCTGTTCAGCCACACTTTGCAACATATGGAATTGATTGAAAATTTGTCTTCGTTGGGGACCAGGTATAGAATGATAACATTTTAGCTGACAATTAGGGTCGCAATAAGGTGGAAGCATTTCACCATAACATTCTGTTAAGTTTTGATCATAAATAATGGATTTTGGAGTTTCTATAGCAAAAAGAGACATTAAAAATTTATTAAATATTTAAAAAATAAATGTACGAGAAAGAAAAAAATTACATTCATTATTATCAAAAAATGGTTATACCTTCAACAATTTTGTACTTTTTGGACTCTTCAATTTTATGCTTTTTGGATTCTTCAATCTTAAGCTTTTTAGATTCTTCAATATTTTTCGAATTTATTTTATTTATTTCAAATCCTATTTCAGTTGTATTACTACATTCATCTACTAAAAATAAATAAATAGTAAAAGCAATTTTGTGATTGTTACAAGCAAGCTACCTTTTACGTTAATATTTGAATCATATAATGGTTGTACTCCAATCATATTTTCATCATTTAACATACCCAAATAAACATATTCCAAATCTATGTCATTATTATTTGAAATTTTATTCATCGCTTCTTTATCTGAAATAATAAAATATTTGAATTAACTACATTATTACTTTTTACTTTTAATTGTATTTATAATAAAACTATTTTATAGGGTTATCAGTCGAAAACTTCAAAAATACAAACTATTCATAAATTCACAAAATCGTCTATACAAAGTATACCTAAGCCAGGTTTAAGATTTGTACTTGATAATTATAATTGAATAGGTAATAGAAATAATAATCAAAGAAAATTAAATATATATTTTAATAATTTTAAATTGAATAATTTTTGATTTTGGTATGTTTGTCAGACGAAAAAAATATGCTGAGAAAAAAGTAAGATTAAGCAGACAAAAAAAATGAGTGGAATTATTGTAAATTTTTTTAAATTTAACTTATTGTCTAAGGTTCATTTTTTATGTTTTTAAAATATATCACAAATATTAATTTAAAAAAAACTTATTTGAATAAGTTAGTTAATAATTACCATCAAATAATAAATTTGTCTTTATTGATTCTACAGACATATTTTTCAAATCATTTTTATTTGTTTCGAATTCCAATACTGTTGTATTGTGTTCGTCTGTAAAAAATTAACAAAAATATAATATAAAACAAATTCAATTATAAAAAGTACTCAATTACATCCTATGGTGTGAAATCCATTATACATTATTTCATTAGTATTGGAATTAAGTACATTTTAGCTTAAAAATCATCTTGCAGTAGATTCTTAAAAATACAGTAAAATCTTTATAACTCGAATCGATTGAGGACAAAAAAAAATTATAGTTATCAAAAATTTGAGTTATAGAAAAAATATTGAGTATTTAGGTACATTTTATTGAAATGCAGGGGCCAAAACATTTCTTCAAGTTATCGGAAATCACTGTAATACATTTTTTCCATAATCTAATACTGATAGTGGCAATAGAAACTTTTTTCAAAAGTAAACCACAATCTATTAAAGTTAATTACTAGTGGATATAATAAAAAAAAAATTGATGTACCTAATTAAAAATTTAAAAGAGTAGTTTCATTTACAAAAATATAAAGACATTTCAGGTCTATCAGTACGGGATCTACAAATTATATTACCCGGGATACAACATAATATTAACGTCCCTATACTATATTCTTTTTGAATTTAAATTTTGAAATTTGCGCCCCTCTATGAATAGCGCATGGGCCCTGGATTTCCCCCCCCCCCAGATCCAGTATTTATTATAATTGAATAATTTTTATAAATTATAAGTATACATAGATAGGATAATTTAAATTAGTAAAATGTTCAATTCACTATAGCTCTTATATTCCAAAAGCCCATTATTATGGACTTTTTATCTTTAACACCCACACAAAGTTAAAAAACTACTCGTTCAAATTTTGATTTTGATACATCATTTTTCAATTGTAAAACAAAAGTTTGTATCTGTAAATGACACTCCTTAAAGGAACACACAGCGCAAAATAATTTTTTCTTCAAATTATTATTTAATATTAAATTATTGTAAGTGGTTAGAACTATTAAAAATGATTTGTGCAAAATTCAATGTAAAAAATACTATTCAAAAGGAGATATTAGAGTATTTAGAATGACCATGTTACGTCATTGGGCTGAACTCTATATAACTGTTTATCTTATACATTTAAGAGTTGCTAACTTTACACAATGATTTACCTAAGTATCTAAAAATGTTATTATTGGTGTTTGATTTATACACAAATATGTGACTTTTTGTGTAGAGACGATTGAGGTACTAAAATTGCAATAAAACGTTTAGTTTTTTTTAATATTAAAAAATTAGGAGATAATGGCCGGTTGCACCATGTAGCGTAGTGATAAGTTACATGTATGGAAAGAAACTAACAAAAATTAAAAATGTCTAAAAATAAATATTTTATAAAAATGTCAAACATCTACAGTAATTTGAATTACAACAAAATAAGAAAATTAATAATTTACAGTCAGTATCAAATGTTATAAAAATTTCAACTTTAAATGCTCATAAAAATTTACTTTAGACTCCCTAAAGTACTAACTAGACTCACTTTCCTACCAGATAAGTTGCTACATTGTTATATCGCTCAGAATCTAAAATACCAAAAATCTGATTTTGAATAACTGCATAATAGAAGAAGCATACTTGATGAATCATCACGTATATAAATATATATTTTTTATATACTAATTGATTTTCCTAAAAAATTGTTATTATATTTAGCAAGTTACCTTTTAAACCATTGTTTGTATCACATGTAGGTTGAACTTCCATCACACTTGCATTCATATTTACATCATTTAATATATCCAAATAGACATATTCTAAATCCATATCATTATTATTTATATTTCCATTTATGTCCTCTCTTTCTGAAATTTAATTTTATATTTTATTGACTTGCTTTAACAAAATATTGTATTGAATAAATTAATTTAAGAAAAAATTTTATACACAAAAATATAGGTTGATGTGTTTGAAGCATTAAAAATACTAATATTTTCCAACTATTATGGTTAAAATTTTAAAAATTTAGTGTATTAAATGATTTATTTAATACTATACAGTCCCTATTTGTGTCCCAAAAGTCCTATATCACCATAAGTATCTCCATGGCAAATCAATACATTTAAATAAAGTTTTTTTTTTTTTTCAGCAATAAATGAGGAAATTCTAATTGAATTTCATAGGATTATTTTTTTTTTATATTCAAAAATGTTCACAGACCTATTTTCTTGATAGTACTTTTCAAAAAATATATTAAAATTGAGTGAAAATCTACCAAGCTATTGCAAAATAAGTTATTAATATAATAAGAATAATTATATTAGCAAAATATGAATGACATTGATTTAATCTATCTACTCAATTTGACCATGGATTTTTTACTATTAAAATCTACTTTGTATTTGTATGTACTGATCACTTTTCTACTTTACCGTACAAACCTTTTTCCAATTTTTTGGAGGTACTGAAATGTTCGTTAAATCAGAACTAAGCAGTCGATCTTTGTTTCAAAGTTATAGCTCTGACATTTTAACAAGTTTAAAAGTATAACAAGTAGTTACTCTCTATACTTGTCTCCTGTCACTAAACTACATAAGACAAAAAAAAATTATATCTTTTCAGTTCATGATCACATTGACAAACTAAAATGTTACTTCCAAAATAATGAAAGTTGCAGACAAGCTGCAAAATTATGGAATGAGAAGTAATCAGTCAGATTGTCAATAAACCATCCTAAAATGTTATGTAAACAGATTAATGTCTCAATTTTTGGAAACAGGTAAAATTGTGTTTTTATCAAGTTATAATGTTGCAAACACATTTTAGGAAAGCCCAACTAATAGTTTGATATTTAAAGATTGTCATAAAACAATTTGAATTAAAATCCAACAATTTTAGAATTTTTGGAATAAAAAAATTTGAAACTTATGCCATTCAATTAGAATTTTTTTATTTATTATTGTAAAATAAACTGCATTTAAGTTTATTGATTTTCCACAGAAATACTAAGGGTGATACGAGACACACTTTGTTGTATGATTCAAATATAGCTACAACTTAATATTCCTTAATAATAATAAAATAAATAATATATGGGTACAATTTGATAATATTAAAATCTTTATCAAATTTATGAATTTTTTTTTTTCTATATAAAGAAAAATTACAAGCTATACATAATTTTGTACAATAAATAATTTTATTGAGTGAAATAGCGGTGAATATAATGGAGTGGGAAGGTACTCAGTAGTACCAACCGACAGGTCAAGCCAGCAAGTCTATAGGCCAAAAGCATTTCAATCTTCTTTGAGGATTGTCAGGGATTGCACAGGAAGACAGTCTTTTTATTAATGGGTTAGTTTTGAGTGAAATGAGAGGAAGCGGGATTTAGTCGGATGTGAAAGTGTAGGTACTTTTAGGTCGTTGTGAAGATTGGCGTTTTATATGTACCATGGGGCAGATACAATTTGACGGAGGCATATGGACTGGAAGGCTTGTATAGTACGCAGGTTTGAGGGTTTAGCTGAGCCCCATATCTGGATGCCGTATGCCCACACTGGTCGTATAATGGCTTTATAAATTAACAGTTTATTGCTGGTGTTTAATTTAGAGCGGAGAAGTGGACGGAGCAGGTGAAGTATAGAGTTTACGGATTTCCTTTTGTTTTTAAGATAGGATGCCCAAGTGAGCCTGTCAACGTTAGATCCAAGTATTTTACTTCAGAGGTTGCTGGGATAATGTTATTGTTAAATGAGACTGGTGGGCAATCCCCTGGTCTTAGTAAGAAGGTAATAAAGGATGATTTGGAGTCATTTATTTTTATTTTTCATTGTTCAGACCAGACCTGAATCATATTTAGGTGATTTTGTAGCCTATCGGACACTATTTGGTGGTTGTCATTTACAGCCAGTATAATTGTGTGGTTGGCATAGGTACCTAGTGTAGTGTGAAAAGATTTTGAAGTGTCGTAGGCGAAGACAGAGTAGAGAAAAGGCACAATGTCGCTTCCTTGAGGGATGCCGGCCAGAATAGGGAAGCTTTCCGAGTAGCTATTATTCACTTTAACCGAAAAGGTTTGATTTTCAAGATAAGACTTGACAATAAGGTAATATGGAGCGGGGAGAAAATTTTAAGTTTGTAGAGGAGACCGTCATGCTACACTCTATCAAAAGCTTGAGCCACGTCCAGTAGGACATCTGCGCAGTAATGTTTAGATTCCTTACTAGATGATAAAGTCATCAGTACGAAGGAGTTGGTGGGTATTACAGTGTTTAGCGCTGAACCCGAATTGATGGTTGGGGATAATGTTAGTTTTATTGGACAGTGGTAGAAGTCTTTTCAGGAGTATTTTCTCAAACATTTTTGAGAATGTTGGGAGGAGACTGATCAGTCTATAAGAAGTGGGTAGTTCAGGTGGCTTGTCAGGTTTAGTTATAAGGATTATATTAGAGTATTTTCAAGTACCTGGGAAGTAAGATAGGCGAAGTAGGGAGTTAAATATGAGAGTGAGAAAGAGGACAGCTTTATTTGGAAGGTTTTTAATTATAAAGTTGCTGATCAGGCTATGGCCTGGGGCTTTTTTTGTTGGAAGTTTTTTAATAATGTTCATGACTTCACTTGGACTGGTGTGTTTGGCAGGGAGAGCCATAGGAGTTAATGAATTTAAATAATAAAAATTAAAAATATTTTATTACCTTTTGCGATTTCTTTTTCAAATGATTCTAAATATTGTTTTGTTAAACTTAATGTAGTCTTCTCTTTAGATTGAAATTCTTTAATGTCATTGACATCATTCAAAATATTATCAACATTTAATTTATTGCATTTTGTTGAAGAATTTAATAATTGTAGAGTTTGAGTAGTATTTTCTTCAGATTGAAATTCTTTAATGCCATTGACATCATTCAAAATTTCCTCAACATTTGACTTTTTGCATTTTATTGAAGAATTTAGTGATTGTAGTATTTCAGTATTCTTCTCTTTCGATTGAAATTCTTTAATATTATTGACATCATTCAAAATGTCCTCAACATTTGTTTTGTTGCATTTTGTTGAAGAATTTAATAATGGTTTTTCTGTTGAATAGTGCCATAAAATATTATTATAATATAAAATCAGTACATTATATGTATTTATTAAAAAGGCATATCCGTACTTTTTAGAACTACATAGATTTTAATAGATCATTTTCTCCTTACCTTTAACACTGTTGTTTATTACTGTAGTATTTGCAAGGGTTGTTGTCTCAAGTATTTTGTCATATTTTTTTAGTTGTTGATCTATTTGATCTTCCAATGAATTTAACAAATTAGTTCTTCCATCATTACTTTTTTTAATTTTTTTTTCTTTGACTAACAAAGTATTTTTATCTATAATATTAAATTCTAACTTATTAAAATCACATGGTTTTATATGATCATTAACAGGTGTTTTTGGCTGTCTACTATTGTAATCTTCGTGATTAAACAAGTTCTACAAAATATATGTAAATGAAATATTATATGTTTTGGACTAGGTACAGAAAATGCAATGTATACAAACTTTTGGCCTTATTGATGGGACTGCAAACTTATGAAGTTGAAAAACATTGGCAATCTTTGTAATGTAATAACTTTCAAAATGATCAGAGCATATTCGATTAGTTGGTAATGGCTTCCAATATGGTAATCCAATAATAGTTAACCATTTTTTAAGCAGAAACTTGTTTTCAAGTGGAAATCTAAAACCAAAATATTAGAGTACACAGATAACAAGATTATTTTAGAATATATTGCATTTTATTACATTCAGTTTTATAAATTCAATAAAGTAGAATCTACTCAGTCTTGAGTCTTAAAAAAATGTGGAATATATTTTAATAAAAATATTTAAATATTATTTATAATATATTATGTATTGCATATTTCATGAATTGTTTGTGACTCCAGTGGCCAAGTAATCTTAACTCAGTAGCAAAACTAAGTGGATTATTGACTATTGTAAGTTTGAGTATCTAGATTCTGGATAGCCCGCTTGAGCAATAATGATTGATAATCAATCATACATGCAATATTGTTTTAATGATGTATAATGTTACTATGTATTTTGTAATTTCACATAAAACTTAAAAATTGAAATATAATTGTGTTATTAGTCTATCATTACACATATTATAATGTTGTATTCTGTTTTGGTCAAGTAAGTATTTTTACTATAAAAGTGAACACACCTTTAACAATCCTAGTCGTGCCACTGACCGTAAAATATTTGGGACTCATCTGCTTAAACTATTATTATGTTTAAATATTTTTAATAATTCTTTACTTATACTAAATATAATTTAAAACAACTTACTTGAAAAATAATGTATTTTTTGCATTTTTTAAAGATGTTTTCTTACAGCCTTGAATTACACATACATAAACTGATGTTAATTTCTTGGGTAACTCTGTTTTTAAATTATATTTTTATAAATACAATAATTAAATTAGAATAGTTTTGATTTATGAGTAATAAACTTTACATACTGCAAGCATCATGAGCACGTTTTTTTCGTTTTCTTGTAAACTTTGTATACTCATACGGTTTTAAATAAAGAGTTGGTACAATATAATTGTTTTTCAATATAGTTTGTTTATACAGTTTTCCATCTCTTCTTTCCATATTAGAAGTAAAATCATCGGTCTTAAAATGTATTGAGCATATCTTTGACATAGGATTAAACATTCCATTGTGTCCACATAATTTCCACCAAATTTCACAAAGATTTCTATTATCTCTGGGAAAGTTGATGAAAAATAATCTATCAAACTGGTTTCTTGCATTTGCATTACACAAAACAACGGCACATTTATCAGACTGGCAGGTCTGACAAAAACAAAAACAAAACCATTATTATGTATTATGTATTTGCATACAAATTTATAATAATAATAAAATAACTATGGGTACAAACTTTTCCATGACTCGTTACATATGAAGACAGCGATACTGCGTCAAGTTCATTTTCTGAAGGCGACGACGACAGTGAATCTTGGTCGTATGTTTTTAGGGCTCGGTTTGAATTCTAAATAAAACATAAATCATACAAACGCTGTATTGCATACTTGCAACACACGACGGTGTAAAGAATTCGAATAAAAAAACGGTCTTACTCTTTCAAATGAAACGTTCTTAATCGGACGTTCATCACATTGATCATCACTGTTGTCACTTAATTTCAGGTCTGTGGTATTCGGTGTATCGAAGTCAATGTCCGAATAATTTACATCGCTCGTAGAAGAAACGTCGCTAGAATCGGTATCCGTCATGGCGACTGTTTAATTATTCTTCAATAATATCCGTAAAGCACTCAAGCCTCACGCACACCATAGAAAACATATGTTGTGCACGTCTGCGTTTGTACCACCGCTGCCTGCGTCTCTAACCACTGAAATGGATGCGGGAATGCAGGACGCTGGGTCGACGGGATGGTAGATTGACGGACAAAATCCAATAACGATTAACGAATAACGTTTGGCGGAAAAAATAATACACGAATGATTAACTCCCAAAATTATTATTCATCATACGTTTACATTAGTGTATAATAATATTATGCATCAGACAGACGTTAATACGCTATTATTTGGTATCATCGGTCGTGATAAAAAGTTATAAATAGAAATAAATTGTATAACCCAGGACGTCAGCTAGGTGCTAGGACAAGTGGCCAGGTTACCTGAGAGCCTTGAATTCAGTCATAATATATTATATTTAATATTTATGAATGTATCAACTATCAAGGCTCTCAGTTAAATTAGTATAATAATAATAATATAATAGTATAAGGGTTAAATATAGGGTTATGTATATATTTATCGTTAGCCGTAGTAAGGACATTGCATTTGTTAATCAATGATAAAGGTATAATGGTGACCAATCGGTGTTGTTGCGTAAACTTTTTTGACTGTAGAGACGAAGAAACGTAGAGAATAAACAATAAAATAGTAAATACCTATTTCAGTTGCACATTTGCACCACTATTCAATATTCTGATATTCATATAATATTTTATTCACTAGGTTCCAGAAGTTCCTGTGTTCTGCAATTGTTAATAGTTATGTTTATTGTACATAAGTATGGCAGTACGTAATGAGATTTCATAATTATTTAATTATTTTTCGTTTATAAATAATACATTACCGGGGGAAAAAATGCCAATGACGTGTACCACCACTATAGATATAGGAACGTCAGCTTTTAATAGCATTCGTAGAAATGTAGAATCCTTATTACATCTCCAGTTTTTGTGTTAAAATTCAAAAATATGTCCAGAATTATTAAGAAGTGGAAAATCATAAAATTAGTCATTGTAATTACTAATTGCGTTTGTATTAAATTACAGTAAAACTTCCATACTACGAAGTCTTTTGGGGCATAAAAAAAATTCGTATTATAAAGAATTTCGTTAAATAGAATTGAATAAATTTGGTTTAGTTCTCAAAAATATTTCGTTAAACGGAAAAATTTATCAAATGGAAATTCGTTATATGGAAGTTTATAGTTTCAACTGAAACAATAGAAAGATATTAATTTTGATCCAGGCTAAGTTGAATAATACAACTTACTATAATTACCTAATACACATGTATCTACTACCAATATAAAATCAAAGACTCAAAACTGATGACTCTTATCATTGTTATATTCTGTGCTCTTATGGAAATTCATAGTTTTTGATCGATTAAAATATAATTAACACGTAAAATGTACGTTAATAAATTCAGCAAGGTCTGTAAAGTGTTATAGACTACTTTTTAATACGTACTTTTTTTCTTTTTAACGCATGAATATTAACCACGAAAGATTATCATTTTTTATTTTATCAAATTGTTATTATCATAGACGCAACTAGGGGGGGCTGAAGGGCTTAGCACCCCTTAGAATTTCTATAGCCACCCAAAAACTAATGATTTCACCACTATAATTTAAAAGTATCGTAAGAGTATCAGTACAGACCTGAGCTACAGCCCCCCTCCCCAAAATTTCAAACACTATTTAAATTTTACGCCTATGATTATTATGATTGGATATCATTTTAGGTCTGTATTTTATTTGCAGTCTACATTTAACGAAGTTTATGAAGGATAACCAGTCATAACTCATAAGTACTTATATACCCATATATATATATATTATATAATTTACAATTCGATATTCGAATATTTATAATATATGAAAAACAGCCAATAGGTTCAATTTATTTTAATATATTATTTGAATTTTAAATAATGTCAATTAATTAACAAAATAGGTATACATAAAACTGATATTTTAAAAGATTAACTTAAATACTTAAAAGTTAAATCTTCTTCAATAGTTATCACATCTATATTTTATAATAGATATTCTTTAATTAATCTGTAGAACTATGATTGATTTTATTAATATGTTGTTCTACCATAAGTTAAATAAAATATATTTTTAGATAAGTAATATTCTATTTTAATAAATATAACCAATTTATTTAAAGATATTTTTATAATTTTAATTTTATATCTATAACTCAGTTGCCACTTGGACTTGGCATACCCTGATACTTACTAATAAATAAATCTTTTAATAAATCAGTAGCTGTTGCTCGCTGATTTTGATCAGGAGTAAAACACCGAAGTATAAAACGATATGCTTGGTTGTTCAGTTCAACTGGTATGTTTGGATGTCTTTTATATTTACCAACAGCATAAGTAATTGCTGCTCTTGATCCAAGTTCTGCGTGAGGTACCTTACTTGTCGCCATTTCTACAACTGTACAACCTAAGGACCATATGTCAGCCTGCAAAAAATCAAAAAACATTTGTTATAATTCTATTTTTAAACTTATACTTATTTTTTTCATACTGGTGTGCCATAACCGTTTGATTCACCGTTTATCACTTCAGGAGCCATATACTCTATTGTGCCCATAACACTTCTAGCAGTGGGACACAATTCAGAGAGACGTTTAGATATTCCAAAATCGGATATTTTTGCTACGCCAGTAAACGTATTAATCAGGATATTATCCCCTTTGATATCGCGGTGTATAATTTTTTGATCATGTAAATATTTCAATCCTTCAAGAATTTGTTTAGTATAAAATGAAATAACACGCTCGTTTTTTTTTAATGGGCCCCATTTTAATTGTAATAGGGAGGAAAGACTTTCTATAAAAGACAATTTGTTATTAATGTTGTCAATGTCTCAATAAAAAATGAAAATTAACTACCTGGTACTTGTTCCATAAATATTTTTAAATAACCACCTACAGATATTGATCCTAAATATCGAACAATGTTTCGATGACACAGTTGAGAATGAAGTTGTACTTCTTCATGCACTGGCCTAGCATAATTTGAAACAAATAATAGATTACCTAATATAAAAAAATAATAATTAATATTATACTCAAATTAATAAATACACAAAATTATTTTCTGGTATTTCCTTGACTGCGATTTGCACTTTTGTATTGCGATCAAAAGCTGCATAAACTCTTCCATATGTTCCATGACCAAGCATTTTTCTTGTGTCATCACCATCTAACTCGTATGCAAACTAGAAAAAAATGTTCATTTTAATATAAATTAAGTTTATATGTATAAGTATAATCATTCAAAGATACATAAATAACTTAATTTACTTGTTCATTATGAAACTCTACATTTAAGTAAGTAGCAATTCCTTCATCATTATCAATCATATTTTTTACAAGATCATAAAATCTTTGACGACAGAGAGATGATGAAAAATACATTTGGAAACTATCATTTGTGTTAACACATAAAAATAAACACCGTTCATCTATTTTGCAAATACTATTTAAATGAATAACAGATATTATAAATTAAAATGTAATTTACTAACAAATATTAATTGAATATGTATATACCTAACACTCCTAATTTCACTCCCTAAAAATAGGCTCTGCATTAGTGTACAATCTTTTGTACACTGTTTGTCCAGGGAAATTGAATTATTATCAATCTCAAGGTTTACCTTAACATAGCTAGGCAAATAAACTTTTGATGATTCCAAAACAATAACCTGAAAATAAAATTTGTTTCTACATTACAAATATTTTTACATGATACCTGGCGATAATCATAGGCGTAGCATGATGAATTTATATGAGGGTCTTTAGTCTATAATGTTTTTAGTGCTAACATAAATTCTAAAAATGTAACTAAAAAAAAATTACGAGTAGGGCTTAACAAAATTCCAAAGTGGCTACACGTATGGTGATTATTATCTAATAGTTATTATTTATGTACTCACGGGGAAGTTGCAAATGTTACTGTCAATTTCTTGTATGGTAGCATCTATAAAATATTTCATCCAGTACTTTAAGTATTTTTCTAGTGCAATTATTTCTCCACTTTTTTTTCTAAACTTACAAATTAATTTAATATTTTCAACTGTTGATTTATAATACCTATATAATTATTAAAAAATATAATATTAAACAGATGATTCATTATTTGTTACCTAATATCAAAATCTATAAATAATTACTTGCCAAATTAAAGGTTTTAGTTTGAACATGCATTCAGCAGCTTTTATAGCTTTACTATAATTTTCTGTTAGCACATTCATTTCAAAATATGTTGCAACAACCCAGTAGTCATTGATAGATGTTAAATTGCCTCTTTTGCCAATATAATTGCTCAAAAATATGTCTATATTAAGAAATAATAATAATTTAAATGAGACATGAAACTGTTCAAATATTTTGGTTGATAAAACCAAACAATTAAGAGCCGTTCTTATATAATGTCCGGTAAAGTGTCGGTTAACTTTAACCAGATATTTTAAGAACGACCCTAAGTAACTCAAAAACTAAAAACATAGTTAGACATTTTTTAACTTATTTAGGAAAGTCTGCATCAGAAAAATAAGAGACAAAACCATCAATGAACATATAAATTATTGTTTGCTGCTTTGAAAACTATACAAGTAGGTATACAACTGTTAATTATTGTTAAGTCAATTAAAAATAAAAATAAAAATAGGTAATAAAAATAATATTAAGTGTTAACATATAGCTACCAATGTGTTGAAGTTCTTCAGACTTGGAAAATGTATTCCCATCAACTAATAATAATGTTGCTAAATTGATTCCAGCATGAAGATTTGGTTGTATTTTAAATGCTTCTCGATACCATTTAATAGCATGTTGAAGGGCAGTTTTGTCTTCAAAAATAGACTCAACAAATTTGTCTTTATAAATACGACCATATAGACAAATGATATCAGGTAGGAAGTTTTTATTTTTTTCCAAAGCTTCTTCTATAACCTGCAATGCTTTTTGTCTATACCCAGGTTTATTACTTCTGACCATAGAATATAGGTAGATAATACAATTAATAATAATAAAAAAAATACATTTTAACAGTTTTTAGTTACGTACCTATGTAAAGCAAAAGAATATAAGTATTGCAACAACGGGGTTTGTGTAAGATGTCTTTTGTCAGAAATAGCTTGTATGTCTTCTACAAGTTGAACCATTCCTTCATGGTCCTGATATAAAATAATAATTTAAAAATATTTAAAATTTTGATAATATTTCTAGTTAACACTGACATTTTATTTGACTAGGTACCTGAACATCTCTAAATGCTTCCATCATTTTATGTAATACATCAGCAGTTACACAAGGATCTTTTAGACGTTTTCTCAAAATGAGCAATTTTTCACGAAACACTTCACCAGAGTCAGATAGAAATTTCTTATTTATGTGAACTCTGTATCAATTCAAAATAAACATTTTCAGTTAATTACTATTATTATTAATATAAGTATACATAATACATGTAAAATATAATTTCAGTTCCTTTGCATCCCTATTAAAAAAGAAAAATATATATACTTAGATTGAATTTCCACATCTTTAAACAATTTTTCTAATGTTACTGAAACTGATTTTGTGGATTCATCACTGTCAAAATATGGAGGATTCGTAATAAGACATGTTCCACAATCAGCTAGTTTATATGAAATAAATGTAATATAATCATCACAAGACCACTAAAAACATATTATATGAACATAATTATTATAGAAAGATAATTTTTTCCCATCTAATATGCAAATTAAAAATATCAGTGGCGTGCCCAGGAACTTAAAATGGGGGGGGGGACAACTTTTTTTTTTTAATAAACAAAAAAAAGTGGGTAAGTGGAAGTCGCTCTGCTGTACAGTAGACTAAAAGTCAGTGACTGAAAATTTGAATTCAATTATATATGTCATGTGTGCAAAAAACGGTTCTGAGCAAAGACGGTCTGGCAGCCTAAGATATTTTATATTATAAACTTATATTGTTATTATTACTATATATACATTTATAACTACAATAGTATATTGTGTGGCAAGGGCGACAAGTGAGCTATTTCAGTCGCGGGCCAAAGACTAAAATTGCCTTCCCGCACGAGCCACACATATTATTTTTTGTCACGCCTCTGCATTTATTGATAACGGCAAAGGTAATGCAGGGATCTATGCTACAACTACACTATAATTATACGATAACAATATATTTCATGAAAAAAACGATTTGGTTTTATTTATTTTAAGCGTCACGCATGGAGGTTATAATACGATTATGAGATGTAACCAAAAGTTTATAATTTGTAAGGAACCGACGACCGTGGTATAAATTTCAGTAACTGTGCAGGGTATACGCGTGAAATGCGCGCGCAGCATTTTTGGGGATTCCCACTTTGCCGCCCGCTGGACGGAAAAAGGACGCTTTTCAACGCTTCAACCGCTATCGAAAACCAAACTTTCGGTGCTGGCGTGACAAAAAATCATTGTAGAAGCTTGTTGTTTTTACAATGGATTTATTTATTTTTTTTTTTTATCCTGGATACAAAATTTCTACCAGAAGGAGTGCTTTGATTTCAACTTCTAGTTTCTTATATTTTAGCAAATTGGATCAAAATGGTACTTTAAAGAGGTAATTTTTCGATTTACTCAATAGTAATAACATAATGCCATGGAAAACCACCGACAAATTACGAAAAACCGCTAAAAACATGATTTTAATTTCTAACGCTTTGTTCATTACCATAAAAACGAATAAAAAATAATATCATTATAATATTATTAATTCAACTTAAAGGCTATAGGTAATAAATAGTAACAATATAAAATATCCAGACCGACAAACCGTCTCCGTTCAGAATCATTTTTCTTATATAAGTTTAATACAATCCATTATACATTGACTCAATTGTAACCTACTGTACAGCAGAATGACATTCACTTACCAGCTTTTTAAATTTTAAGTTTGATAAATGTTGTCGAAATTAAAACTTTAAATATTTATAAAAAAAATTGTGCATATGTATTTTTTAAATATTTTTCAACTGCGATTGTAAAAATATATTAGGAGCCGTGTATTATATTTTCACGCTTTTTGACCAAACTAATAACAATTTATTGATACACCTATATTATATAAAAAAATTCATAAGAAAATCTCTACATGAGAAATCGAGTGAATATCCAATGATGTTAAGATTTGAACTTCAGACGCTCATAAAAATTGTATTTGACTTTCCGGTAAATATTTTTTTTTTGATAAAGGTAGACAAACTTATGAGGAATCTTATTAGATAGTTAGATAAATATTTTTATAAATTTCTAACTCAAAATAATTTGCACATTTTCGTGATTTTTACGTGATTTGTCAAAATTCGAACTAAATGCTTATAAAAAAAAATTGTGACTGTTTTTAATATTTTTCTACTGCCACTGTAGGAATATATTAGGAGCCTCGTATTGAATTTCAAGCTTGTTGACTCAAAGAATAAAATTAATAATTTAGAAAAATTAATGAGTCTTAACAGCTGTAATAACTAATAAGTGGTTTTATATAGGTCGGTAAAAAAAGACAATGGGGGGGGGGAAATAACCCATAACTTCCCCCTTCTGAGCACGCCACTGCAAAATATAACATTTGATATATATAATACATATACCTTCAAACGTAATGTAACTTCATCATCTAAATTGTTACATAAAATTATGTTATGATTCATTCCAATATTATGGCGACAGCCCAAGTAATAAGACAAAGAGCTCAGTTTGATACTGTTTGACCAATCAACTATAACTACATCAGCATAATAAAATGTTTTTAATTCATCATTTTCTTCCAAATCTAATTCTTCAAGTAGTTTAAACTAAAATTGGTATCAAAATACATAAGATAAGTAAAATAATAGTAAGTAACAAATTTACAACTCAACAGATTAAAAATACTAGTGTGCACATGCGCAATACAACTTACACTTTTTTAAATGGAAACACTATTTTTTTTACTACATATTTGGATAGATTATTTTTTTAAGCATTTTTTGTATTGAAAGTTTTTTTTTAATTTATAAAACTGACCAAGTTAGAGACTAAGAGTAAGTCAAAATTTGGATTTATGCATAATACGTGTTTAATGCAATTTTCATTTATAACCACTGGAAATAATAAAATAATTGCCAAATAAATGTTTATTGGGGACGGAGTGGCCGAGCGGACTAAGGCGTCGGTTGCGACGCGACCGCCGACGGTTCGAACTCGGCCAAAGGCGGCATTTTTCTTCTGGCAGTCACGGTGTCCGGAGACCGGAGAGAGAGGCTGACATGCGACATCCCCCACCCGGGAATGGCAGATACTTATGTGTGTGTTTGTTTTAGCAGAATTTTGAAGTGGGCACTTGTAGGTATTTGTCGGGCCTGGGTGAGGGATGACGACCTCTCTCTCCGGACACCGTGACTGCCAGAAGAATGCCGTCCGTTGCTGAGTTCGAACCGGCGACGGTGATTGTCGCAACCGACCCCTTAGTCCACTCGGCCACTCCGTCCCCCATTAAACATTTATTAGGTATTTATTTTATTATTTTCAGTGATTATAAATGAAAATTGCATTAAACACGTATAATTATGTATAAATCAAAATTTTGATTTACTCTAACTTGGTCAATTTTGTAAATAGAAAAAAATTTTTAATACAAAAAATGCTTAAAAAATAATAATCTATCCGAAAATGTAGTAAAAAAATATTGTTTCTATTTAAAAAAAATGTAAGTTGTATTGCGGATGCGCACACCAATGGTGTTAAAAATTTTAAATTTATCTGAAAATATGTAATTAAGTACTGCCTATCACCTCCCGAAAACTCTATTGCAATACAAGGTCATCCACCTGACATATTTAGTGTTACCTTAATTCGTGATCACACTGTATATAGGTAATATATTATACACGCTGAATTATCGTAACTAAAAATACTTTAACTATAGATAGATCATGACATAGACTTATAGATCATGTGCGGAATGAGACATTTTATCTTTCGGTATTTTTCTTACAAATACAAATATAACCTACCTAAGTACCTAACTAATTCAAAACTATATAAAAATTAAAAATACACGGATGACTAGACATTCCACGACTTAAAATGACTTTTTATTGAATAATTTTAGAATGTATACCTACTACCCAAAATCTAATTACAACTATATCTATATAAGTCTATAATAAATATTATACACATAAGATATAATTAAACATTATAAAAAAAGTCATTATAAGAAACAAGATAAAATTTATTTTATTCATTTCTGCGAACATTATAATATGGTATAAAATAAATATTAACTTTGAAATAAGTAGGTACGATAATATAACAAAATTGTATTATTAATTATTATTTTATTTTACAAAACCAATGATGAAAAAAAACCACCCAATAAACTATTAAAACAAATGTAGGTATCATGATTGGTAGGTACCTGGTTTATAAACATAAAGCAAAATAAAATATTAAAATGTATTATAATTAATTATATGTATAATTAATCTTACACGGGTGATAGGTAGTATGAAACAAATGTAATCCACTAGGACTACTAGGGAAAAAATCAAACCCCTATTCCCTAATTCCCTATACAACATCTAAACTAGATTTTATTACTTAAAGGACATCATGACATTAAAAACAAGTTTGTTTGAATTTTAAGTATGTCATATTACCTGAGAAATATAGTGTGGATCTCGGTCTCACACTTTAACACTAATTATTCAATGAGATACAGGCGTTATAAATATGCTTACGACGTCATGGATCTGAAGTTAGAACAGCGCCGTATATTTTACGTGTAAAAGGGTCTAGATTCTAGATTACCATTTACCTCAACAATTTCAATCGTGAAAGATAAAAAATTTTTTTATGTAACCTTAAGAGTATTTTTGTGTTTATAACATTGGTGCGGTTATAATTTTGATATACTTCCTGGTTTTTTTATAGTAGATAAAACTATTATACTAAATTTCGTGAAATTTGCAGGTTTATACGACAATACAACGCGAGTTGCAAACCCCATTATTTTAAATTTTTAACTACTAAATTATGATTTCTAATATATTAACGAGCCAATAACGAGATATGTAAAATTTTACATCACATCACCGTTTAAACACATAAATATACTTAGGATTATGAAAAAAAAAATTCTGAAATACTATAGTAAGTTATTAAAATAATTTAAAACTATTTTTATACGTAAAACATGGGTGACTGGTCATAAGATATGATATCTTAGTCCGTGACACGTTTAAACATAGTACTATATTCTATAGCCGTGGTCCGTGATGACGGCTCACGATATACAATAATATGTCACATAACGTCACGCGGCTATTTATCAGCTCTCATTATTTATCTCATTGAATAATAATTTTTTTAACTTAGGATTTTTTTACCAAAAAGTTTTTTATTATTTGGACTACAATAATACAATAATTAACTAAAAATGTAGTTTTGTGATGTACAGTAAAATTATTACCTATAATTACCTATTATAAGTTATAACCCATTGTCTGTCACGTTTTTAACCAAACTCATATATTAGTTAGGTAGGTACATAGAACATTAACTATAAGTAAAGGCTTATTATGAAGGTTAGTCATTTGCTAATTAGTAGGTATCCATTAATTTAAAATTAATAAAAGAAAATTATGTTTTAAACAACATAATATCATGATTTATGATGGTAAGCGGTTAAGTCATTGGCGCAACTAGGGGGGTACAAAAAGGTCTTAAGCCACCCCAAAGTTCAAATTTAAAACACCTTGTTTGTTTTGGTCTACGTCTAACTAAAATTATAAAAAAAGAATTTAAAAAAAAAATTTGCTATTCTGGCTCTGTGAGGCATTTATAATTTTACTATAGCACCTCACGTTTTAGACGTCTAGTTGCGCCTTTATGGATTAAGCCACTGGTTCCACCATACACTGATCTAATAATTATGTAGGTATTCGCCTATTTCCTTTTACATTATTATTTATTGTATCCAAGGTAAGGGTCAAAAAGTGGTACGTACAAATTTAAATACGATATAAAAATGTAACATAGGTACTCCATGTCATCACTTGCTTATAATATATTTGATCCTAAAAAGTAAGTAATTTTGATTTTAAATAAGTGAGAAAGTAACCGAAAAATATATTACCGAAAAAGTAAACAATTTAGCAGAGTTAACCATCTTATTAGATGCTTGTTTTACTTCTTCTATAACTTTTCTATGATCCAAATAATGATAATTCTGAACTAAACCATCTACATCTGTAATACACACAATTTCCATATTTTGGTGCGCTTTAAATGTCGAGTAAATAAATGCACTGAATAAAAATTAAATTGTCTGCAATAAAAAAAAAAAAACAAGGTTAGTTAATAAATAAATAAGGGGGTACTAATGTAATAATATGTGTTATAATAACTTTTTATACATTATTTTGATGTATATTGTTCGTGAGCGATGTACATTGCACATAAGTATTATTTTTATAATTTGGTTAATATCGTTAATGTAACATTTTCTTAAAAAATAAATGTCGGCAATCAGTCCATCATCAAACATTTTAAAAGGCGGGGTAGGTACATTATATATTATGTCATATTGTCATATATAATATTATAATAGGATTAATGATCCCCCTTCACAGATTATCTTAAAAATTAAAAACCACACATAATGTAATATTATGATTCATACTTATATATTATTATATAATTTATATGTACAATAAATACCTTAAATGTATAGTTAGGTAGGTATACTTACCGGCGTAACGAGTATTAGACGTCTAAGGGCGTAAACGGTTTACAACAAGTAGGTGGATATCACCAATCGGTATTTATACCTACTAATCTTTATGCTTAAAATTTTACGAAAAACATCAAGGATAAGTATTATAACTAATAATGTGGAAACATCTCAAGAGTTCAAGACAATACGTTCTAATAACGAACAATGTAAATGTGCAACACGCGTGCCTTAAAAATAAGTACCTACCTTTATTATCAAAACATAATATTGGCATGTACTTTTTTTTATACATATTGTCATATTGACATAGGTATTTTTATATATCGAATAGTTTGACATAGGTATATCTCTCTACTTTTTAGATATCGAATAATGGTTAATATTATAAGTAGAACGTAATTTTACTACCGGTATTTAAGTTTTTACTAATTGTTATAGCAATAGATAGGTAATATTATTATTACATATTTACATGTACCGTTTAGCTATGTAGGTACGTGTCAATATAATTCCTTGCGTAACTCGGTGTAAATATACTTACGTTATACACATATTATGACATACGCATAGGTACCTTTATAGCGTTATACTAAAGCTAATATACTATACACGGTGTGATCCATTAAACGCGTAAGACACTCATGAGCGTACCTATAATGCATTATTTCGGAAAACCCAAAACACTAACATTTTTTTTAATGTTTAATTTAAATCATTTTAAGTTGCTACAAATCAACATTTTTTTTTTAAATGTTTGCATGGCGTGTTCCTAGTCTATAAAGAGAGTATAGGGACTCCGTGAAGTATTTATCACTTTAGTATCTAGTCATACGTTTTATAATTACAACAAAATAAGATAATCGTTACATGAGAAATCGAGTGAATATCAAATGTAAAAATATGAATTTCAAACGCTCATAAAAATTTAATTTGACTTACTTGTAGACATTTTTTTTTTTTGATAAAAGTAAATAAACTTATGGATAATCTTGTAATGATATGCTCACATACCATTATTATAAATAAAATAAAATTTTATTGAGTAATAAATAACGTCCAGACTGTCGCTTGTAGAAATCGAACATCCCTAATAAAACCCTTATTCATCGACAAATAAGAATAATATCCATTATGCGATCACGAACTAAGAAGTCGGTACGTACCAGCGTCCAGCGGGACACAGGGCGTGCGGAGTTCTCATATACCGCCTACTTCTCTCTGGTCAGCATATCCATGTCGTCCCCTAAATCAGTGCATGAGCACCCATCACGAGTGCATGAGCACCAACCACCAGAGTAACAACCTCTCAAGTACCAGAAACCGATTTCGACGAGCGACTACTGGACTCCTTATGCGAGCAATAATCAGTGCGTTCTTTAATTCAATTTTGTGTATTTGAAGTTTTACCTTATTTCATTTAAAAACCTAAAACTCTTACAGTATTATACAGATACAACTGCGAATCAGGTAAGGCATTTATTATAATATTTTATATTGATTGTAGTTATAAAATTATACATGCTTTTTACATGAAATTATATTGTACGGTGTATTTGATATAATTCTCGAATACACGATCTCGAGAGCCCTCCGAACACCTGGAGGAAGGTAATAGCTTAAATTTAATATATTAACATTCTGATTTTAATATAAGTATCGACAGGAGTCGTACTTATATTATATTTCTTTTCTGATTTAAATATAATTATCGACAGGCGTCGTAATTATATTTATATTTACCTTTTTTATTTTTTAAGTTATTACAATCTTATATAACATTTTAAAATCTTAGATTGAAGAAAAAAAAATTTTATGAATTCTCAACTCAAAATAATTTGCTAATTTTCGCGATTTTTTCGTATTTTGTCAATATTAGAACTTTAAATGCTTATAAATAAAAATTGTGACTAAGGATTTTTAATATTTATCAAATATCATTGTAATAATATAGTAAGAGCCTTGTATTAAATTTTCAAGATTTTTTACCCAACAAATATAAGTTTATTGATATTTGTAGAAAAAAAACTAAAAAAAATGGAAACTGAAAATGTCCCTAAACTGCTCAAAATAAATCAAAATGTTATGGTGTATAGAAAATGCTAATATATACATTAAGTCAAAATTTCATGTACCTACGCTCATTTGTTTTAGAGTTTTTTCGCCGCTGTTTGTTCCTTTATACATACAAATGTATTGTATAATCTCTTTTCTATGATAACATAATACCATGCACTCCGACCATGACAAAAAAATAGATAGGTATCATCACAGTTATAATATTTTTTTTCAGTATAAACATCTCTTTAACCTCCGGTCCATGTTGTAGTCCTCCACTTCTAATTGATTGATTTTTTCCTTAGTTATGTAATATGTATGTATATATGATTGACAGCCAATAAAAAGTGAAGAACTACGATATTGGTGAAGTAAAGAGCGGAGGATGCGTTTCAAAAACTGTGATGATACCAATCTATTTAGTATATTTAGTTAAAAAAAAAAACACACATCATTGTAAAATCAATACATTCATCGCTTCGCTCAGAATCTAAAATGTCTAAAAATTCATAATAACAATAAATAACAACATTCATTAATAATCTATTATTATAATCTTTGTAATAGTATACATACATATTTTGTTATTGATTCAGAAGTACATAAAGTATTTACTTATGGTAATGATTATAAAATATGTTTCTAAAATTATATCAGCTAAATAATTATATTTTTCGTTAGAAAAATACCACATATTATATTATTAAAAACTGAAATCCGAATCATTTTTCAGTTATATCCATTAACATTTTAGTTTTTGTGTTAAGTATAATATAACAAATTATAAAAATATTGTAATGTAATTATATGTGTTGTTTCTATCTTACAAAATGCACAACATTGCAAATTTTACGTTTAGAATAATTTATTTAATTTTATTATTTTTAATATTAGAGTTAATTGACCTATTATCGTTCTAAAGGTAAGACTTATATCATTGATTATTAAAACTAGTATACTAGTATTTATAATCAATGCTTATATCTATGACACAATTTAGGTTTTTTTAATATTTTTATTTTAAAGCAAGTTATGAGCATTTTATTTGCTTCAAAATAAAATATCTAAAAAGCCTGTGTGGTTAAGAAAAACGATTCTGAGGGAAAACGGTCAGTCAGCCTATGATATTAACAAGTACCTATATTTGATGATATTATTGTGAATAAAGTAATTTATATATAACCTATTTACGTGGAACCTTGTTTTAAAATTTCAATCCTTAGATATAAAAGTTGAATATTTAATAAATTTTCAACTACAAGAAAATTATTAAATTTTGTCAAAATTCGAACTTAAAATGCTTATAAAAAAAAATTGTGCCTATGTATTTTTAATATTTTTCAACTGCTATTGTAACATTATATCAGGAGCATTGAATTAAATTTTCACGCCTTTTTACCCAACAAATAAAATTTTATTGATATTTATAGAAAAAAAAACTAAAAAAATTTAAAACTGACTATGTCCGTAAACAGCTCAAAAAGAGTCAAATTATTTTATAAATTTTATCGTGTATAGAAAATGCTAATATATAAACATTCAATGAAATTTTCATGTATCTACAGTTATTCGTTTTTGAATAATAATATAATAACAAAACTGCTACATGAGAAATATAATGAATATCCAATATTGTAAAAATATGAATTTTAAACGCTCATAAAAATTTAATTTGATTGAACACTTTTTTTTTTGATGAAGATAGACAAACTTATGGATAATTTTGTATTACATTTTCAAATCTTAGATTGAAAAAGAAAAATTTTTATGAATTCTCAACTCAAAATAATTTACTAATTTTCGTGATTTTTTCGTATTTTGTCAAGATTTGAACTTTAATTGCTTATAAATAAAAACTGGAACTAAGGACTGATCATACATGATCATATAAATCTATCAACCATTTAGCATATAGTTATGTTTCTATCCTCAGGATCTTGGTTAATAATATATAATAATACATAGGTAATAGCATTGACTTTATAATATACTATAAATACTATGAAAACTATAACATATTAAAAAATGTGACTAAAGATTTTTAATATTTTTCAAATGTCATTGTAACAATATAGTAGGACCCTTGTGTTAAATTTTGAAGCTTTTTTACCCAACAAATAAAGTTTTATTGACATTCATAGAAAGACTTATAAAATTGGAAACCAGAAAATTCACGTCAAAAATTACTGGGAAAATTTTTACTTTTGACTCCCCAAAAGTACCAGATTCACATTCCTATCAGAAAAGTTACTATTGAAGAAAATCCAAGCACTTTTACTGTCCTAAAAGGCGATGACAGACAAAAAAAAATTGTGCCTATGTATTTTTAATATTTTTCAACTGCTATTGTAACATTATATCAGGAGCATTGAATTAAATTTTCACGCCTTTTTACCCAACAAATAAAATTTTATTGATATTTATAGAAAAAAAAACTAAAAAAATTTAAAACTGACTATGTCCGTAAACAGCTCAAAAAGAGTCAAATTATTTTATAAATTTTATCGTGTATAGAAAATGCTAATATATAAACATTCAATGAAATTTTCATGTATCTACAGTTATTCGTTTTTGAAAAATAATATAATAACAAAACTGCTACATGAGAAATATAGTGAATATCCAATATTGTAAAAATATGAATTTTAAACGCTCATAAAAATTTAATTTGATTGAAAACTTTTTTTTTTGATGAAGATAGACAAACTTATGGATAATCTTGTATTACATTTTCAAATCTTAGATTGAAAAAGAAAAATTTTTATGAATTCTCAACTCAAAATAATTTACTAATTTTCGTGATTTTTTCGTATTTTGTCAAGATTTGAACTTTAATTGCTTATAAATAAAAACTGGAACTAAGGACTGATCATACATGATCATATAAATCTATCAACCATTTAGCATATAGTTATGTTTCTATCCTCAGGATCTCGGTTAATAATATATAATAATACATAGGTAATAGCATTGACTTTATAATATACTATAAATACTATGAAAACTATAACATATTAAAAAATGTGACTAAAGATTTTTAATATTTTTCAAATGTCATTGTAACAATATAGTAGGACCCTTGTGTTAAATTTTGAAGCTTTTTTACCCAACAAATAAAGTTTTATTGACATTCATAGAAAAAGACTTATAAAATTGGAAACCAGAAAATTCACGTCAAAAATTACTGGGAAAATTTTTACTTTTGACTCCCCAAAAGTACCAGATTCACATTCCTATCAGAAAAGTTACTATTGAAGAAAATCCAAGCACTTTTACTGTCCTAAAAGGTGATGACAGACAAAAAAAATTGTGCCTATGTATTTTTAATATTTTTAACATTATATCAGGAGCCATGCATTAAATTTTCACGCTTTTTTACCCAACAAATACAATTTTATTGATATTTATAGAAAAGAAAACTATAAAAAATACATTTTTTTTTATCGTGAATAGAAAATGTTAATATAAACATTCAGTGAAGTTTTCAAGTATTTACAGTCATTAATTTTTTAATTACAACAAAATAAGAAAATCGTTACATGAGAAATCAAGTATTATCAAAGAGAATATCAAATGTTGTAAAAATATGAATTTCAAACGCTTATAAAAATGTAATTTGACTTACTTTTTGACAAACTTATGAATCTTAGATTTAAAAAGAAATTTTTTTATGAATTTTTAACTTAATATAATTTGTAAATTTTCGTCATTTTCACGTATTTTGTCAATATTTGAACTTTAAATGCTTATAAAAATAAAATTGTGACTGGATTTTTAATTTTTTTCATCTGCTTTTGAAACAATAACCTAGGAATCTTCTTTTAAATTTTCATGCTTTTTTACCCAACAAATAACATTTTATTGATTTTTATAGAAAAAAAACTAAAAAAAAATGGAAACTTAAAATGTCCGTAAACAGCTCAAAATAAATCAAAATATTTGGAAAATGATATACTGTATAGAAAATGCTAATATAAACATTTAGTCAAAATTTCATGTACCTACTGTCATTTATTCTAGAGTTGCATCAAAAACCAAAATCGATTTTCTTGAAAACAGATTTTGCGTAAAAATTCCATTTTCCTTAATTTTTCTTTTGTTTTTCATGTCACTTTTGAGAGCTACTAGGAAATGTTTACTTTTAACCCCCCAAAGTACCAACTAGATTCACTTTTCTATCAGAAAAGTTACTGTTGAAGAAAAACTAAGCATTTTTACTGTCCTAAAAGGTGATGACAGACACAAAAATAAAAAAAAAACACATCATTATAAAATCAATACATTCATCGCTTCGCTCAGAATCTAAAATTACAAAGTAAAATTGATTATTCTAAAGACATTTTTATATTATGCTTTAGTATGACAGAGACAACACATATGGGTTATAATGTCCTCTTACTCTAATATATTAATAATAATTATACAATACATATACATAAAATTTTTTTTTACCATTCAATGTTTATTATGTATACACAATGATTTATTAAAAATTAGACAATAAGAGATCTATTAAAATACTAAACAGTAAATAATAAGTATAAAAATAATAATAATAAAAAAAAATAGTAGAATTATTTTTCAAAAATAGGATTATATAGATGATAATTTTAATTATGATTGTTTCTGAAAGCATCAACATAATTGTATAAGTTTATACCTGATAAAACAAGATGCAAATTTAAACCATTTTTAAAAACGTCTTCATGTACTGGTTGTAAATTTTTTTAAACTGACGTTTTGTAAATGGTGGAGGAGTCTTGTTCCTAATAAAATTTTCAGAATATGTTTTGTACATATATTCCAAACAAATACTAGTTTCAAAGAAATGTTTTTTTAATGTTCCAGGAATATTATATGAACTCAAAACCCTAGGAATACCTTTCATGTATAGGAATACGTTTTCATATTCTTTAAAAGGCACCTTTTCTACACTAACTTCTGGGTCACTCTCAGGCTCATATGAATTGTAATCCTTGTTCAATGGTATTAAAGATTCTTTCATAAAATCTGTCATGACAACCGGCTCACTAATAATATTTAATTGTCTTGGTTGATTAGCTTTCAACGCAATATCTCTATCAGAATACCAACTGTAATTTATTGGTTTCAGAATAGCATCAAGACGGTTATCAGAAATACCTAATGTGTTCATAAAAAAAGTTCGGCAGACTTTTACAGACGCCTTATTCCAAAAAAAACGGTATGTCGGACAGCTTTCAAAAGTGCTATCTTTTTTTTTAGAGATACGTAATTGTACTAATTGAGTTATTTTACAGTTCTGTTCAGTCGCATTCAACATCTGAAATTCTTTATAAATTTGTCTTCGGTCGGGGCCAGGTATAGAATAATAACATATTAATTGACAGTCCTGGTCGCAACAAGGTGAAAGCATTTCACCATAGCATTCTGTTAAGTCTTGATTATATATTATAGATTCTGGAATTCCTAGAAAAATAATAAACATTAAAAATGTATCCATATGAATACATTTTTTTGTTTAGCATAATAAAAACTATATCACAAATAACATTATACTACCATAGAATATTATAGTAAAATATACAAAGCTATTTTTTAAGTATGTGTATGCTTGCCCCAATTTTATATTTTTTAAATTCTGAATGAAAAGTTTTTGAGTTATTCTTTTTTAAACAGTAAGCTTATTAATTACTTTAAAAATGGTTACGAGCTTGGTAATTATAATTAAGTATGCAATATAAAATATTTGTTAATAATTACTACTTAGTTAAGTAAACTATGACAATTTTTTTTATACTACATAATGCTTATTGATAAATATTGCACCCAATAATTTTCAAAACAAAAGTAAATAATATCCTTTTAATAAACTAATATCTTTAAATACTCTATTCCAAATAAGTTAGGGAAAACTGCGCAGGCTCTGAACAGTAGAACCGCTGTGATTGGCTCCAGCCAATGAGACTGTACATCCGCAAACCACGTCACTTTTCCGTCGGGATTTTTTCCAAAATTTTTTGGAATAGAGTATAGTATTTAAAATAGAATAACTCGGAAACTTTTTGTTAAAATTTTTTAAAAAATCTTATGATTCAAAATTTACATTAAAACATGTAGGTTTTTATTTGATAAATCAAAGTTTGTATCATAAGCTGGGTACTCTTTAAATGTTGTAAAAATTATAAGTATTCAAATATATTCAACTATATTTAAAAAATTTTAAAATACAAATTTTAATAAATGCATAATTTAAACATAAAAATGATATGTGCATGCTCGCAATGTGTCTAAATGTTATGTTTATCTGTTGTATCCAAACATGTTGGATTGATCAATGTGTCCAAAACATTCAATATCCATAAATTTAAAACAAACTGAACTTAAGACACTTGTTATTTTTATTATCATAAGATATTATATTTTTAAGTAAGACAGCACCATTTTTTAAAAAGGTGTACAGTAGATACATACTAATGTATAGTAGGTGTTGAGTGTATCTTTTCATTGACTTATAGGCACTGTTATGTATATATGTTGAAAATTAATTTAATAAATCATTACAAACAAAAAACAATTCTAAGCAAAGACTGTCTTTGTGAGTATATTATAAATTAAATATTTTAAGTACCTATCACAAATAGTATTTTTGAATCACAGAAAAATTACAAAAAAATTATTCTCTTTTAAAATATCTAATAAAATAAATTGTTTTTTAGATTTTTTGGTAATAGTATCAGTATAAACTACAAACTAGAACTACTAGCTAAAAAAGCTTGTATTGAATTATCAATCCTTAGCTTTAAGAATTGAACATTTTAAACATTTTTAATTATGAAATGATATGAAAATGTTCATGATTTTGATGAATTTTGTTAAAATTCAAGCTTCAATTGCTTATATAAAAATAATAAAGCATAATATATATCTAGAATATGTTTTACCTAACTTATGAGGAATGTTGTATTATATTTTCAAACTTTTTGACCTAACAAAAATTTACTGACATTAAAACCAAAAAAACTAGAAAAACTAAAAGGGACAACATATTTTGTAAGTTCTATCATAATTTTTGAACCCCTAAAGTACCAATTGTATCCGATTTGCTACCAGAACTCTACCCCCCCCCCCAAAAAAAAGGGTAAAAAATTAAAGTATTATTACTGCGTCAAATGATGATGACAGAAATAAACAAAAAACACACATTGTAAAGTCAATAGATTTATCGCAAAAATTAAAACTAATACAAATTTAAATTTTCTATAAATACTCTAAAATAAGCTAAATATTTGAAAATTTAAGTTAATTGAATAAATTAAATTAAATTGTAGAAAATGATAGTATAAACATTTGACATTTAGTAAAAATTTGAAGTACTAAGGTTATTCGTTTTTGAATTATAACAAATTAAGAAAATTGTTTGATAATAAATCATTATTTTATGTGTGAATATCCAATTTAATCAACATTTAAACTTAAGACGCTTATATTATATATTTGTGGAATTACACTAAACTTTTTTTTAATCTCTACAACCACAACTTATCCTTGTAACCTTGTCATACATTTTCAAACCTAAGGTTTAAAAACCCTTAATGATTATTCAAAGTTGTGAGATTTTAACGAATTTTGTATAAATTTGAACTTCAAAGCTTAAAAGAAAATACTGTGCATAAGTAATTAAGATATTTTTTAACTTGAACATAAATAACTTTTAAGGAACCTTAAAACTAAAAAAAATGTCAAATGTATATATAGCTCAAAAAGAGTCAACCATTTTTAAAATTTAAACATGAATAGAAAGTGGTAATATAAACATTTGGTGAGAATTTCAAATTTCTAAGGTTATTTGTTCTTGCATTACACTGTATACTGGGTTTGCATAAAAATGCTTGGTTTTTAAATATATCAAATATTTATAATTTTTTTTTTTTTTGAGGGGGGGGGGTAATTTAAAACTTAATAGGGGTTAGTGACCAAGACAATGTTAAAAATCAAGGTCTATAGGTTTAAAAGAAACTATTCTTACCATCAGTATGATTTTTTTCTAATAGTTGCAGAATTTTTGTTTTGGAATTCTTTGAAATACTTTTTTTTTCAAATGACAACATATTTTTAGCATCATCACCATCCAACATGTCTAAGTATATATAATCACAGTCATTTCCATTATTTCTTGATTTTGGTATCATATTTCTTTCTATTACAGTAAAAATAATTTATAAAGAATTTATTGAATTAATTTTGAAAAAAAAACAATAAATATAGAAACATAAGAAAATGTTTTACTATTTTAAAAAGTCAAACATTTTCTTTTAAGAACATGAATTAACACACCATATTTGAATGAATAAAATCAGTATTTTAAGGAAAAACAAAAACAAAAATTGGTTGTAAATTAATTACCTTCAGAAATATTTTTTTCAATTGATTCTTTATGTGATTTCTTAACTACTTTTGAAATAGATTTATTTTTTGATATAGTAGTGATATTTGAAGTATTGGTATGTATATTTTTCAAATTATTTTCATCTATGGTCTTTTCATGTGGTTTGGATGCTAATTTAGTCTGATTACATCCATCTGTTAACACTTAATAAATAATTATTAAATTATATTTTATAAAATAAATTAAATATAACCATTGTTAAAATTATTATTATTATTATTATTCAAAGGGAACAATAATAACAACGTTCAATGTCCTGTAAAGTAACACATCATGCACTCGTCCAAACATACAGGTGTTTGATGCGAGTTGAATGAATATTTTGTTATGTTACCACTAACAACACTATTGTTTAAAAGCTTAAAATATATATATATTATTTTAAACAATAGTTTGTTTTTATTTTCTTAATCAAGTATGGTAATAGAAATTAAAAAATCTGAATTTTAAAAACTTCAAGAGTTTGTTGTAAATAGGATAATAATAAAAATTTTAATTAGTAATAGTGAGTAGGTGGGTAATTAAGTTAACTTTAAGATATTAATAAGATAGATCCATAAGCGCAACTAGTGAAGGGGCTGGGAGGCTTAGACCCCCCCCCCCCCCAAAAAAAAACTTGAAATAGCCCCGCAGTATAAATTATTCATTTGTTTCCTAAAATATTAATAAATCTTTAAAAATTAAACTGTATTTCGTACTTTTTTATTTTAATTATCGAATTTGTATTTAAACTTTACAACTATTTTATATTTTATATGATAAATATGGTAAATATCATTAGCTGTATGCCTGGTATTTGTTTTGATGAAACAATTGATGTCGGTATATTGGTAAGATAATTATACATATTTTTAATGAATATGCACTGAACTAAAGTATAGACTATAGAGACAGTGAATTACGGAATAAAAATCACCTGAAAAAATCCCTGACCCTAGGAAAAATAACTCCCAGACTACAATGTTACTGATAACTAGATATCAGGTACATGAAAATTGATTGATCAATTATTTTTTAAAAGCTAATTAGTGTTTATCACATTATTAATAATTAATTACAATTATATTATACTTACTAGTAGTATAGTATACCCTACTTATCATTAAAAAATTTAAAAGTAATTAATAATTTTCAAAAATTAACAATAATATTATTTTGTTTTATATCAAGATTTTAATCAACATATTATGTTAATAGTCTTTTTAAAAGACCTACAAACATTCATTGATTATTATTTAGATTATTTGATTTTATCGATCATTCAAAATATTTTTTTATTTTATTTTATAATCTTTTAAATATTGTATCTATAACTAAAACTTGTAAAATCAACTTCTTATAATAATAATTATTATTAATATTTACATTTTACTTATTGTCAAAATATTATTAGGAAATTTAATATGTTATTTTGGGGATATATTATACCTAATATATAATATAAAAAAATAATTTTGAAAATTATAATATAAATATTAAGAAATAAGTTAAATTGTATTCAATATAGGTACCTACCTAACTATATATTTAAACTTTGAATATAGCATGGTTTTTTAATTAAATTTTTCTTTAATCTCTACTTGATTTTGAATTTTTTCAATGATATATAATATGTATAGTGTATACAGTATACCAGTATAATACCTGTACTATAAGTATATATTTGTAATTAAAAACTAATAATGTGATATTTATACTAGCTATAGCGTTTAAAAAATATTTGCTTAATCATTTTCATGTGTTGATGAGTAATATAAGCAAATATTGTAGTCCGAGGATTTTTATTTTGATTACCACATAGTATACTATATTATTCTGAAAAATGATATTTGAGTAAATAAATATATATTTTGTATGATTTTTCTATATTTTTATGTGAATATGTATAGGGGTGTGAGTTACTTTTCATGTAGTATCAGGTGGGGGCTACAGCCCCCCTAACATTTTAGCCCTAGCTGCGCCACTGGATAGATCCTATATGAATATGCCAATGTAAAATGATTTGTATTCAGAAAAAGCATCAGCTCTCAAAACTCAAATGTTTTGTTAAAACTATTTGACTTAGAAATTTGGTTGATAGCTCAATAAAAAGTACTTGTCAACTAACAAGTAGATACAGCATTTAAAATTTTGAAAGGTTAAAAAAAAATAGTCAACTTTAGCTAGACTTATCTCTGAAACTGGATAACGGATTTAGTTGTTTAAGGTATTGTTGCAAAGAAGTGTAGCGAAGAGTTTCAGACCTTTATCTTTAATAGTTCATTCACTAAAAATCTTAAAAGTTGTACAATATAAAAACAGACATGTAGATAAAAACTTAGTACCAAAAGCAATAATTATTTTAAAATGGCTAAAAGTATGAGGTGAGTTCCATACCATAGTACAACTACAATATTAAAAAAGGGTTAAAATATTTTTAGAAACAGACCACTATAATGTTGTATACTTGATAATTCAGTCAATAACAAGTTTGGTACCTTTTTACACTATTGTTTGTATTAAATGTTGGTGGTTCTTCCATCAAATTTTTATAGTTTAATATGTCCATACAGACATACTCCAAATCAATGTTATTTGAATTTTCGTTTTTAAAATTATTTTCTGAAATGTATTATATTTCAAACATATCAAAAAATTACATAAAATTTTTGTATAGGAGAAACTCAGAATCCTGAGCGAAGAGGGTCTGTCAGCCTATATTAGTATATTGCTATGGATATTTTATGATATTATTGCTATATTAAAGTAATTTATATTACTATTAGACATTAATAGTGGCGTATACAAGGTGTGACGAGGGAGTCAGATCCCTCCCCCATTGGCTTTTATTTAAAGTTTTGAGTGGGTGGGGGATTTTCTAATTTTACCCTCCCATTTAGATATGTCGTTTTTTTTTTTTTGATCCCACTCTTTCAGAAATCATGTATTTCATAATACAGTAGGTAGTATTAATTTTTTCTGAAAGAATTGCATTTGATAATGTCATTGCGTGTATACATTTTTTTTTATTTATTTAAGAAAAAACTTACACAGTAACTGGTACTATGAAGAGGAAATTTTTCTAAATTCTTAATATAACGAAACATAATGATGTGCAAGCAAAGAAATGTTTGCAAGCACATATTTAAATAATTATTGCTCAAAATTGTATTTTTTACTGTGATAATTTATTATAGATTTAAATGTAATACGGCATGTAATGTGCTTGCTATTCTCTAAAGTAGGCTAAGTGAGACAACATACAATCTCTGAATATTTTTTTTTAATTTCAAATCACTTTAAATACTTCTTAAAATGTTCCCACATAATATTTTTGTAGTATCGTGATACTAGATACTAGAAACTTAGTAATAGAATATCACATTACTAGATATTCGATACATTTGAGTAAAATTAGTCACAAGTTTAAAAAAAATTATATTTATTATTTTGGGTATGATCACTTTGTTAAGTAATGGGAATGGTAAAGAAAATAATAAAAACATTACCTAGTTTATTGCTGTCACGCAAAACATTACATAGTTTATGTTCTTACATGTAGAAATTACAGATATCTAATAAGGGACAGACGTACAATAAAGACGGAAAGTCCCATTCAATATGTCTGTGTCCCAGTTATAACTAATATTATGATTTATCGGTAATGGGTTGAAAAATAATTTCCAACCTACAGCCTATGGAAAATCACCCGTAACTAGTTAACTTACCTAAATTTGTATTCGTAAAATAAATATTAAAATAAAACTTTATTTAATATTAAATATTAATTTGATGGTAAAAAGCAGAATTGTATCGCAATAATGTATCGAGTATCTTTCAATAACATAATTTTATGAAATAATCGATATTTTGACTATAAATGTATCATGCTACAAAATAATTGATACTTCATATAATTGTATCGAAATACGAGATACAAGATATAGTTGTATCTAAGATACTTCCCAACCCTGCCTTTGGTAAGGATGAATAATTCAAATTATTTTGGAATTGAGGCATAAGAAAATGTCTGAAATAATAATTGTAAGCTTTCAATGCTTGTGATAAAGTAATTGTTAGTTCCATACTTGTCTCTTAGATAATTAAATATAAACATTTTACATAAGTAATTTTCAGTTTTTGGGGTAAAATTGTGTCATCATAATTTATATTTTAATGTACAACTTACAGATAAGCTCTATAAACTAAATAATGTACTATAAAAATTATTTAAGAAAAACTTAAATATACCAGTAAAACCTTTCTTGATTTCTTCATCATATGATTTTATACATTTGTCTATTGAACTCTCTATACTTTTATGTTTAGGCCCTCGGATGTTATTATCATCAATAAAAATATCAATATTATCTCCATAATTTGATTTAATACATTTTTCTGAAAAATTTTGCATTTATTTTTTATTTATTAACAATGAATTATTTTTAATATAAAGGAGTTAATTCTTTTAAAAATAAACATTCAATATGTAAATAAGTATTTAATATTTTCAAAAACTTTTTTTTTGAAACTGTTATTTGAATATATAATACAAACAATTATTCATAACATTTTAAACTGTCAGATTGACTTAAGATTTTGGTGCCTTTAATTGTCGAAACACAATAATTTATTTAAATTTTTAAATGAAATCTTTATTTTAGAGGATGTTACACCAACATTTATTGTCTCTGTCTTATAAGTACTATGTAGCAAATTTTAAATTCATAAAATCACGTTTAGCTCAGTTTAAAAATTACAGTGAATTGACTTCTAATAAAATTTAAAGGTAACATTATTATCTGGGCAATGTCAGAGGCTTTTTATTATATTTTAACTAGTAGAGCTATGAGTATTTTAAGACGTACAAACAATTTACAATTTTAATTTAATAATACTCATAGCTTTACTAATTAAAATATAATAAAAACCTATGACATTGCTTATATAATAATCTTACCTTTAAATATTATAAAGGGTCAATTCACTCAAAATTTTTAACTAACAGAGCTAAATGTGATCTGCTGTGAGTAAAATTTTCTATGTTACGTACTAGTAAGACAGAGACAACTAATGTTAGTACAACATCCTATTAAAATGTTATAGTATGTAGCAGAATACTTTTTTTTCCATGTTAATCTATAAATATTGAATACTGAACAAATAGTTTAATTATTTTTCACATTAAGCATTTAAAGTTTCCACTAAAGGAGTGAAGTATCTCTTTCAAAATATGTAGAGCGCTACTTCAATCACATTAACTTAAATATTTAAATGGTTATCAATAAAAAAAAAAATGTGTCATATTTGATAATTAATATTTATACTTAAAAAGTAGAAAATGTTTATAAAAGTATTCAGCTTCAGATTATTAAATAAACTTTAATAGGATGCCAGGATATTACGAGATTTTAAGAATAAGAAAAATAAAAGCAATGTTAGTATTAAAATCGTGTATGCCTAAAATACAATAAATTAGGCTGATGGTATTTTCGGTATACCGGTTTTTAAAAATAACAATATCCGGTATTATTGTTATTTTAGAATATCGGTATACCGTGAATTGGTAATTACTGTTGTTACTGAAAATACCATGCCACAGTAATTACCGAATATACCGTATAACTACATTTATTATTTATTATTTTTCTATAATCGTAACGACATAATATAATAGACCCTATCCTAGCCCCTGGGTTGAAAACTTGGAAGCACTAATAAATTTGCCGAGGTTTATGGTATTTTTACTAATTACCGAAGTACGGTGCTTTCGGCAGTTATCGAAAATACTGTACAACCTGTAATACCGTAGATACCGGTATCAAAATATGAAATACCGCTAGCCCTACAACAAATTAGTAAATTACTTGAATTTAGTTTTATTGTTCAATTAAGTGTATAATGTATACTATATATTGATAATTTCTCAGAATTAAATAATATGATTATTAATATGCAAGATTTAAAATTTTAATTACCTTTATTGCAATTTATTTTTGTTGAACTAGATTGGACCGCGCATGCATTAAATATTTGTTGGTGATTTTCTGGTTCTTGGTCATCTACATCACGTTCCAATGAATTTAACAATAAACTTTCATTCATTTTTTCCCTTGTGATATCTTTAACTATCAAAGTGTTATTTTCTAAATGCTTGAATTCTAAATTATTAAAAATAATATCAATATATCTGCTGTTAACTGTAGATGCATGTTTTCTATCATGATTGTCTTCAGAACTTATTACAAATGAATTCTACAAAATATAAAAAAATTTGTGATAATTAAATGACCTATGAAATTGTTGTAACCTTATAATCATATACATACTTGTGGTTTAATTGATGGGATAGCATCATTATTTAGACCATAAATATCATTAGTCATTAAAACATCATCATTTTCAAAATGATCAGAGCAAATTCGATCTGTATCGGTTGGCTGCCAATTAGTTAATCCAATACTATCTACCCATTTTTTAAGCATATTTTTGTTTTGCAATGGAAATCTAAGTGTAATTTCAAAATATAAAATTAACAACATAATATTTGATTAGATATAACCCAAACAAAAATAAGGCAGAAAAAATCTATTAAACAAATCAGAAATTTTGCAATAAACCGTGTTATTTATATCATTTTTTTCATGGGTGTGAATATAGTCACACAACAATAATGGACTCTTTATAGTTTATATAATTTATGCCAAAACACTTATAGGTGTAGGGATATACAAAAATTAGGTTTAGAGACATAAAATTGTATTTTTTTAAATGTTACTATGTACAGGGTGTAACCGGAAGACCTGATAAATAAAATTAACTTTTGTTCTAATCAATATTTATTTTTTTAATTTATATTTTTTAATAGTGAAAATAAAAATAATAAAACTGATGTAAATTTTTTAGGAAAAATTGTTAAAACATATTTAAGTCAGGTATGATTTTTACAAATCTCATTATTATTGTTAAATTAAGTTGATCTAGTCTTAAAAAAACATTTTAAACTATATTTTATGAGAATTTTTTAATAGGGACATATTAAAAACTTATTTATTTTTAAAAAAGTAATAACTTTTTAATCAAATGAGGAATATTTAAATATTTTGAAATTTTAAAAAATAATCCACTTGACTTAGATAAATGTTTTTAATATCAAAAATTTTTGAAAAACTAGATTTACAAATTAGCTATTTTGAATTTTTTTAAAATTTAAAATCAGATAAAATTAATAATGAATATATAATGATGTACTTATGGTTAAATTTGTACCCATATGTAATATGTAGAAAAAATTAATTTTTAATTAATAATAACCACCCAAATGAAAATGTACAATTATCATTATTAATGATAAATTGTATTATATTTTTTATATTTGTATTTTTGTCAATCATGAAATACTATTACTACCATTTCTTAGCTTTAAATAAAATACATATATATTTTTAATTTTGTAAATAATAAAAAAAATTAGTTTACTTAAAAAACAATGTCTTTTTTCCATCTTTCAAAAATGTCTTGTCACAGCCTTGAATAATACAGTATTCAAATTCTGTTGTATTATTTTTTATGCCTGCAATTATTTTTTTTCCAAATTATTATCAACAATAAATATAAATTTATGTTAACCTCAAATTCAACTAAACTAACTATAATTATCATTCACACTTCTTTTTCGTTTTCTTGCAAACTTAGTATACTCATGTGACAGTAGATAAAGTGTTGGTACAATATTATTATTATTCAAAATAGTTTGTCTAAAAAGTTGACCGTCTCGTCGTATAGTAATAGATGTAAAATCTTCAGGATCAAAATGAATTGAGCATATTTTGAACAAAGGATCAAATTTGTCTTTGCGTCCACAAATTTTCCACCAGGTTTCACAAAGTGCTTTATTATCCTTTGGAAAGTTGATGAAAAATAAGGTATCAAACTGATCTCTTGCATTTTGATTACATAACACAACCGCACATTCTTGGTTTATAGGCTGATTTGTCTAAAAATTTAAAATATTATTAAATATTTACTTAAAATAATAAAATAACTGAACCAACATTTACAAAACTTGTTACAGATGAAGACAATGACACAGAGTCAACTTCTATCATTGATTCTTCAATATCTATATTTTCAAGTTCAAATTCGGTGTCTGAAAGTGATGATAGAAAATCATCATCAAATCCAGTAGCTTCATTTGAATTCTAAAAAAAAAATTCTACAACTGAATAACTCAAAATTATAAATTTGAATAAAATAGTCTTACACTAAAATTACTACAAGATGATGTACTTAGAGTTGAATCATCATCACTGGATTTCATATCACTAGTATTTGGTGTATCAAGTAAATCGTCAGAATTAATATCGCTTGTAGACGAACATTCACTGTCTTCAGAATCTGTCAATATCTTTCCATGTGTAATATCCTCAGGGCCGTCTTGACAATTTGCGGGACCCAGGGCAGAATAATATTGTGGGGCCTAAAATGTCATTATCGTCAGTTGGCAGTTGCATATATTTAATATTATGATATATACCTAGGTATAAGGGGGTAACGCACAAATATACTTAAAAATAAAATAATACCTTGTACTTACAACAATATGAATAAGTAAATAAAATAATAACAAAACACGTCATATATTTCAACTTAATATAATAATATTGATAAATTAATAAATCTGTAAATATAGTAGGTACCTAATACAATATAAAAAAAGGTGGACGAGTGGGTACCTCTGCTGTACAGTGGTATATTAGGTGTCAGTGGCTTAACTGGATACAAATCTAGGGGGGGGGGGCAAAAAATTAACCTGCCGTTCGGCCGTTTCTGTAGTCATAATCACGATTTCAAGGTAATAACGTATCCACAAATCAAGGATAATACGATTATTGCAATAACAGTAACACTGACAATACCTACTTCAACATAATATTATTCGACAAGAGAAACCTAAAATAAATATAAACATTTATAACGTAATTTGAGGAAAAAAATATTTGAATATTATAATATTATGTTTAGAATAGTTTTTAAATGTGAATTATTTGGAGGGGCAAAATGATGCTTTTGCTCCCACAAACATTTCTGGGGAGGGGGAAAGTGCCCCCGCTTGCTCCCCCGCAATTATGCCACTGGTAAGTGTCAAGCATGTTGTGTAATATATGTGTTATATTGATAGCATACAAAATAATCAAATTTAATAGTTTAGAAAAAATATATATTTCTACTATAAATAGTGTGTCTTTCCAGCGAACTTATTCAGTTTGATAGAGATACAAAAACTTGTTGGACACCTTTTATTAAAATTTTTAATCTTAGCTACAAAAAAAAAATTTTCTAACTTTTAATTTACATTTAAAAAATTTCTTATGGCTACAAATATCTCAAAGCTATAAAAGCTATAAATAGCTCAAAAAGAGTCAAAATTGTTTGAAAATATTACCATGTATGGATGGTAATACGTATATACTGGTAATTTTAACATTTGGTGAAAATTTAAAGTGTTTACGGCTTATGTTTTTGAATTACAAAAAAGTATTAAAAACTGAAGGATAAAAATTTGTTAATTTGCCGAAGAAAATCCAATAACAAAGTTAAATTCAAACGCTCATAAAAAATTAATGTTACTCTTCGGTAAACATATTTTTTTTGTTTGAGGTAGGAACATTTGTGGAGAATCTTCTATCAAAATTTCTAGCGTTAGCTCTAGGAAAGAAAAACTTTTATGAATTTCTAATATAGTTTGAACATTTTCAAAACATTATTGTAAAATCAATACATTTTTTCACTCCGCTCAGAATCTAATATATTATAAATTAACCTTATTACGTCTTAAATTAGCAAATGTGTCAATAAAAATTTAAATATAAATATAAATTTTAGTTTGTCACCACTTTTTTTTTAATATTAAAGCTAAGTTGGTGCTTTTTTTGGGATAGAGCGCTTTCAAGATAGTTATTTTTATAATTTTCAACTTTGAAAATTGAATTTTAATTATATTAACTCGTTTAAAATGTCATACATTTATTTGTCATAAATTTATATAAGTAGGTTTAAGTGGTAAAAATTACAAAATTAAATGTATAAAAATATATAAATAACACATTTTCTTTTTACTTATTAACTTGAATTTTTTTATTGTATCTATAAAAGTGGGGCCTGTCCAACTGTGGTGAAGGCGTGGGGCCCGGGTTGAGGGCCCTGCTCGCCCTGCCCTGAATATCCTACACACAAATGCATATACTTAAGCATTTTTCATAATTTATAACATACATACTATATTTATACTTTATTACATTTACTTACACCATGGTTTGTATTTGTTGTATGGATTATGGGACAAGCATCTGGTCTAAGCCTATTGCTCCTATTGCCAGCTTCATATTCATCCATCCCAAAGTGGTCGTCACATATTCTACTTTTGTCAATTGGTAACCAATTTGAACGATTTGTCGCCATTATCCAAATAGGCAATAACTGTTCATCGTCAAATGGGAATCTACAGTATAATACACAATAATGTTTCAATTATTTTTGTTAAATCATTAAATTAGGTATAAGCAAGAATATATACTCATGCAATCGAACTCCATCATCAGAAGTATTCAAACATCCCAAAACAGAACAACGATTTTCCATGGCAATAGTACATACAAACTCTCTTGTACTTATTAAAAGAATTAAAATTTACTGTGCTTTACATTCAAAACAAATTTAAAACAAATTTCATATAATTTATATTATAAAGTAGGACTACTTTAATTATTAAGATCATCTGTTAGTACTTACCACTATACTCACTATAGTAATTATACTCCGGTAAATTACTGTCTTACTATTCACCAGTCAGAGCACTCTGAGCATGAAAAAATAGATCTATTCCACGAGAGATAGTAGTGTACACCAGTAGTGGAAACCAGGACCAACATCAATATCATCATGAACATGAACTACGAAGTCCGTGCCACTACCGAATAGTTTGCACAATCGATTGTCATTCGATAGTTTAAAAAACAACAATGATTTTTCGATTAAATAAATATTATTAACCATCGATTATACACTCGATAGTTTTCATTCAGTAGTAAATAGTATAGGCGGGTTTCCACTAGGTACGTGTACGTTCATAAATATACTTTTCTGTGATTGGTTGGTGTATATGCCATAGTATATATGTAAATATACAGTATATATGTTCATGGCCATATGGCACGATTAAATATACTATCTATAGCCGTGCTATATGGTAAGCTCTTGGTATACTTGAGTATTCTTACCACAAGCTTGACCATTTATACCATGAAGTTGGTCCAGTTCAACTTTTCATGTGTACACGGCTCTATATTGATAACATATATAACAAGAATATATAAAATATAATATATGAGGTACCTAATATGTTACCAATCCTAACCGATGGGAAACGTTTGTACCGTAAACATACACGTCTGGTGCCAATTGGTTTTGACTATCGAGTTTAAAAAAACAATCTAGTGATTATTCGATATTATCGAACGAATTCGATAGTTTATAAAATAATCGAATAATTAGATAGTTTTAAAATCGATAGTGTCCATCACCACGGACCAAGATATACTAGGCATACTAGATATCATGAGTCATGACAAATTTAAATTTAATTTAATATAATTATAATTTGTAATGCTAAAAATTAATATATTATCCATATAACAATCGTTAAACTGAGGTTAAACCACCGAATTCGGCCAGTAAAATCAGTGGTCTAAGCGTAACTGAGGTTTTAACTATGATTGTAAAACAGGTCCATGCCCATTATAGTGCTTATGCCTGTGCCCATAACTATTAGATAGATATGTCAGCAACTTTTTGAAACGCATCGTGACCCAATTAAATGGGTAACGATTGATAAACCAAAATTATATGTGAAAGTGTTATAGAAATATTGAATTATATTTATATATTGATTAGACAATTATTTAATAAAAATCTCGTAAACATTACATTTATTTATTTGCATTTGTAATTTGTATTTTGTATATTATTGTTCAATATATTTTTAACATCTATATCAGTGAATTTTGTATTGGAAATAGTGTTATTATGACGTATTATTAAATTATATTTATATATTTCCGGGGGAAATTTGTTTTATAACCTAACGATGCTGTACGACATATACGATATATACAACTAATTATTACAGTCTATTGAGTTACTTATTTTGCTATGGAGTTATCCAACGGTAATTCGTTTATAGTTTAGTATCATCTATAACCAATAATTATATCAGATTTGTATTATGTGAAGATTCATAAGCATAACACATAAGCAGTGAGCGTTTGGCGCGCGTGTACCTAGGTACCTATTTGTTCATACATGGATATCTTGAAAAATTAGGATGTTACAGCTGATTGAATTCTACGTTTATTGAGTATCTGTGGTTCATATTTAACTTATTATCAAGTTGGATATATGTAAATATATTCACCTTGCTTATTATATGTATAAATCTATGTTGACAATTCACAATTTATTTCCTTCTTTATATTTACTAAAATATGCGAAAACAGTTATATAGAATCCTATATTTTTGAGTTTATACAGATACATAATTGCTAACATGCAAGAAGCACTAAAATTTGATTTCACAAGTAAGACTTCCATTTTTAATATTTTTATAGTACGTATTTATTTTTCCATTTCAGATAAAATGTGTAGTAATGAGATATTTCTATAAGCCTATATAAGTATACATAACTATAGGTTTATACGTTTATTAACCTTTAGTATTTTCGTTACGGCGAAGTACTTACAATTAAAAAATCAAAAAAATCGGGGAACTCACTTTGCAGTATTCCGTATGTAATATATATATATATATAATAGGTTTCGAATATACCATCACATGTCATTGAGGTAGGACACTGAAAAATAGACGTGGTCTGCAGTGTTGAATTTGAATTCAATGACAAATTATTGCAGATGATTAACAATAATAAATTATGATCGAAGACGATTATGTGTTAAGTATAGCCTCTATTTCTAAGGATATTTTATAATTTATTTATGAAACTTTAAATAATACATTTTTCTATTATACCTATACCTATAAGAATATGTTTAAATAATGTTTTGCAAAATATATTAATAATACATTTATAAATGGGAAAAAATGTCAAGGGGGGGATGGTTTAACACCCAAAAACCTTCTTTGGCTACGCCACTGGTTCGTGATATAAATAGCTTAAACTTTTTCGGAGTGGAGTGGTAACTGGTAAGCAGTTACCCCACTAAATGTTGGTCCACTACTTCGCTCCACTAAACTTTAAATACTTTCCTATAACTCATAGACATAAAGTATACTAGATCTAAATTCTTTTTACTGTATCAAAATACTCAGAAAATTATTCTGAAGATGAAATTAAAACTGTATGTTGTCTTTCAAAAAGAGTAAAAACACTTAAAAAATATATGGATAGAATAAATATATTAAAAAATGTTTATTTAAAAAAAAAAAATGTTGTTTTTAATGACAAGAAACTATTTTTTTTTTATTTAAACCTTATACTTATTTAAATAATGAGTGGTTCATGATAAAACTATAAAAGAATCACCTGATACCTATACACTCATAATAAATAAAATTCCTTTTTACGATATAGCCTATACAGCCATATAGGTACTGTCAGCTATATACCTACTGTTAATTAATTGAGATTATTACATTGCAGCCGCGCCAGATCCGGTGCTGTTCGACGAGAGCCTGGTGGCGTCATACGATGATATGCTGGACGCTGATTGCGACGAGGACTGCGATCTCGATTGTTCGATGACGGTGTCGGTGGCCGGCAGGCGCGCGGCTCACGACGCGTTTCGTGGAGTGCCGGAAACGCGCGTGGCGCAGAACCTGCATCTGTGCGCGTGCATCGAGCTCAAACACAGGACGGTGGACACGGACGACGACATCATCGAGCAGACCGCCGAGTTCTGGCTGGGCGGCGGTGACGGCGACGACGACATCAAGGTGAAGGTGTGTAAAACGTTTTTCGCCCACACCCTAGGACTGCCGGACTCGCGGCTGGAGGCGCTGCTCGAGCCCCACACCTTTGAATGGTTCTCGAGGCACCGCGACTGCGGCAGATCCTTCGGCGACCGTGACAGTGACGACTGCGGCAACGGAGATGTAAATGATGGCGGAGATCACGACGACGACTACGAGCACCGCCGACGGCGTCACGCCGTAACGACGTTCGGTGAAAACGACGAAATACCCTGCTCAGATTTCGTGCTAAATTCAAGGTAAGCCATAACGCAATAATGCAATACCTTCCTTGGAGTTCCTCCTCAATGGTGGATCGTGTATATATGAAAGGGAGGGGCCGATAATATTTTGTTTTGTTTTATAAAACAAATATAAAATCTTTAATAATACTAATAAGTGCGTACAACACTTCATAATTCATAATATTTTATATTATGCATAAAAAATGTGTACCTATCCCCCCCCTCTCGGCCACTCCTATGAGAAAATTCTAAGTATGCAACACTGTACCTCTATTGCTCATCTCTTATTAGTATAAGATGACAAGATAATAATATCTACTTATTATAAATTACCCAAATTATATTATATTAATATATTAAAAAAAGGTGGGTAAGTGGATGTCACTCTACTGTATAGTAGGTTACAAGTGGGTCACTGCAATGGATGGTGTTAAATTTGAATTCAATGAAATAATATCATTGTATAAGAAAAACGATTGTGAGCGAAAACAGTCAGTCAGCCTATGATATAACCAAGTATATTTGTTGATATTATTGTGAATAAAGTAATTTATATATAACCTATTTACGTGGAACCTTGTTTTCAATTTTCAATCCTTAGCTATATAAGTTGAACATTTTATAATTTTTTAACTACAAAATAATTATTACCGTTTGTCAAAATTTGAACTTTAAATGCTTATTAAAAAAAATTCTGCCTATGTATTTTAATATTTTTCAACTGCTATTAGAACAAAATATCAGGAGGCTTATATTAAATTTTCACGCCTTTTTACCCAACAAATAAAATTTTATTGATATTTACAAAAAAAAAAAACTAAAAATATTGAAAACTGGCAATATCCGTAAACAGCTCAAAAAGAGTCAAATTATTTTCAAAATTTTATCGTGTATAGAAAATGCTAATATAAACATTCAGTGAAATTTTCAAATATCTACAGTCATACCTTTTTTTAATTACAACAAAATGAGATTATCGTTACATGAGAAATCGAGTGTATATGAATTTCAAACGCTCATAAAAATCTAATTTGACCTTCTTGTAGACATTTTTTTTTTGTTAAAAGTAGATAAACTTATGGATAATCTTGTATTACATTTTCAAATCTTAGATTGAAGAAGAAAAATTTTTATGAATTCTCAACTCAAAATAATTTTGCTAATTTTCGTGATTTTCCCGTATTTTGTCAAGATTTGAAATTTAAATGCTTATAAATAAAAACCCTGACTAAGGATTTTCTCGAAAACAGATTTTGCGTAAAAATTCCAGTTTTTCCTTAATTTTCCTTTGGTTTTTCTCGGCGCTTTTGAAAATTACTGTGAAATGCTTACTTTTGACCCCCCAAAGTTCCAACTAGATTCACTTTTCTATCAGAAAAGTTACTATTGAAGAAAATCCAAGCACTTTTACTATCCTAAGAGGTAATGACAGACACAAAAAAAAAATAAAAAAAAAACACACATCATTGTAAAATCAATACATTCATCGCTTCGCTCAGAATCTAAAATAATTGTATCTAAGGTGTTTAGGTAAGTACTTTAGTTTTAATATACTTTTATACATAAATACCCATTTAATTATGAACTATTATAGCGATAGTACCCCGCTGTGTAATATGTAGACAAAATATTCAAATAATTTGATTTAAAATATTAACCTATAACCTACATTTTTGCATTTATATGTTCTTGTTCTGTGGCTTATAGTGAGGATATGCTAGGTGTTTTCGTTGAGTAATGGCGGCGTGTGTGGAACCATTGACTAAGCGCGGATAATTTGAGATTTTTTTTTTTGTTGAAAACAAAAAATGTATATTTACAATCTGTATTTGCACGTTATACAGTAAGTAAATTTGATATGGTTTGATTGGCGGGAGGGGGAAGTCACCCAATGGTGGCCCCCCGAAGACACTTCTGATTTAAAAAAAAAATTTAGCCGATCTAAGTCATACATTTTAATTGATCTGTACATAATATAATTAACAATGCGTAATACCTTAAGTCATTATAATTTATAAGAAATACAATTATAGGAATAGGTATAGCACATATACTCACTATAGTCTATAGTATTACTATAGTATTAAAATTAAATATTTGCATTACATTTTTATTTTTCTAGAAAACATTTGAACAAAAACAATTCGGCATTTGTTGAAGAAACAGATTCGGACGTAGAAGTATATTTGGACGAAATACCACATTCGGTCTACAACAACGTTATACGTCATATACAAACAATACCAAGAGTGGTAAGCACTTGGATAAGCCAAGAAAACAAGCAGGAAACGTTAAAATTCGAATGTAGTATTAATTGTCGTTCTTTGTATTTGAATTATTTGAAAAAAACAAAGAAGATTAAAAATAAAGTAAACGAAAAGCAGTTCAAAAAAATATATAATAGATATGTTAAGAAAAATTTTATGGTATAAATTCCGATTAACATTTTTATAAAATATCAATCAAACACGTGCCTTAATATTTCATTTATTATTATCTACAGAATGGTTTTTCCATGTTATTAAAAATAATTAAAATATTTTTAAATGATCACTATATTATATAATGCACGTATAAATTATATGGATAGTTGTTTATGATAAGTAAATAAATATAATATTATATTATATAGCCTTTTTTCATGTTTGGAACCATCACTATTACACGGGGGTGAACTGTTTTCTGAAATGATGAGTGTCTTACATTGGGACATTGGGTCAATGGATCATCCCGTATTCTAAACATATTATAATAAAAAATGTTGTTATTCATTGGAAACCAATTCACCTGCAAAATGTTTTAAATTTTAATAAATATAGTGCAGTCGCTACTCCTTATTGATAGTTATAGCACTTATAAAAAAAGTTATTATGATATGGGCATATGGTTATGACTTATGGTAAATAATAATACTCATATAATTATTGTATAAATAATAAATATATAATACAATAGGTATACCACTACGTAATAGCCAATAGGTAGTCAATAAGTACGCGCTAGCTGTTATTGCTTCGTAAATACTATAATATAAGATACCTACATATTGATACATTCAATAGGTACATTATTAACTTATTATGAATAATAAAATAACGTTAATTTTTCGTTAATATTAGACTCAGAGGGGAGCGATGAATCTATTGATTTTACAACAATATGTGTATATTTAGTGTTTTTTTTGTGTGTCTGTCGTCGCCTTTTGGGATAGTATAAAAACGCTTCAGTTTTCTTCAACATCATATTTTCTGGTAGGAAAGTGAATCTAGTCATTACTTTGGGGGTTAAAAGTAAAAAATTACAAATAGTTTTCAAGAGCGTACCTATAGAAAAACAAACAAATTTTAATATTTGAGAAAAAGCTAAGATTTTTACGCAAAACCAGTTCTTGAAAAAAATCGATCTTGTTTTTTAGTGTAACTTTAAAAAAAAACCGAATACAAATGAAATTTTAACTGAATTTTAATATTGGCAATTTCAATACACCATAACATTTTCGAAATATTGCAATAATTTTTGAGCTATTTACAGACATAAGAAAATGTCGACTTTTATTAGTTTTTTTTAACTACAAACTGTTGAAACAAAATTTTACGATCGGTCGAAAAACTTGACAATGTAATACAATGATCCTCATAAGTTGATGTGGTGGAAAAAAAAAGTTGGGTATAAATCCACAATAATTTTTTATGAGCGTCTGTAATACGTCCATGAACTTGAGACTTGACCCACCCACTTTATATATGATACAATCCAAACCAATACAAAAAATTAGTAAATATTAGCAAATTTATTAATAGTAATAATTTTTTTATATAGGTGGTTCAAATTTAAGTAACCCACCCACTTAGTCCGATTGTTCCAGAACAAGCATCTCGGAAGTTAGCAAATAGTTGGTAAATCAAAATTCTATTTTTTGTGAAATTTTTTATTCAAAATTTCCCATGTACCTATAAGTGGTACAAAAAAAACAATAAACAAAATGTTTCAATATACTAGGTAACTTTAACTAAAAATACCATAACGCAGCCTGTCCATGCAAACAGCATGGTCCCGCTGACACTAAGCTGGTACCAAAATACTTTTAATGAAATTTAGATTTTTTATCAAATACAGATTTTTATTAAAATATTTTTATTTTCATTTAGATTTGTTTTATTCAATTAAGTTTTAGATTCTGATCGGAGCTATGGATATTATTTATATTTATATTTTTTTGTGCCTGTGCCTGTACGCGTGTCGAAATAAAGCTTCTATTTTCAACTTCAGTATCTTGTTCGATAGGAAAGTGAATCTAGTTGGTGCATTGGGGAAGAAGAATTAATAAGAAATGCATTCTTCACGCTTCACCTCACCACGGTCCTAACTTAATATCAAGTGATATCGATGTAAAAGTGCAAATAATTAAATAACCATTTTACCAAATATTACCATAGTTATCAACAGTGTTTTTTTTTTGTATACCTTCGAAATGGGAGTTTTTTTTATCATGAACTCAGTTTGTATAAGTTTGAGACCTATAAGTTAGCACATAGACATAGGTATCATTGGGATTGATTATATAAGCCTTACAAAGATGTATGGGAATAATATTTTTTAATCAGTTGACATTAAACTATACATTTTCGTTGCTTGAATTCAGAGACGGACCGAGAGGGTTATTTTGCGTGATATAGGCAATTTTATCAAACTAAAATGTGATGGTAGGTTGGTAGGTACCTAATGCTTACTTAGAAAGTATTCATTATTTATGTGTTTTTGATTCTGAGCAGAGCAATGAATGTTATTGATTTTACAATGATGTGTGTTTTTATTTTTATTATAATTTTTTGTGTCATGTGTACAATGTACATGATAAAAATTAATAAGTCGAAATAATGCTTTGATTTTCGACTTCAGTATATCTTTTCCGATGTGAAAGTGAATTTAGTTGGTAAGAGGTCAAAATAAGGAGAATTCCTAAAGCTCCGGGTAGAAACAAAAATGGAAACTAAGGAAAAACGGGAATTTCGACGCAAAATCGATTTTGGTTTTTGATGTAACTATAAAAAAAATGACCGTAGATTCACGGGATTTCATATTGAATTATTGAATGTTTATATTAGTATTTTATACACACCATATGCAATTTTTGATTGTTATTAGTATTTTTTTTAAATTTATGTCAATAAAAATGTTCACTCGGTCAAAAAACTTTAATATTTGGAAAATGTTATGGTGTATAGAAAATGCTAATATAAACATTCGGTCAAAATTTCATGTACCTACGATCATTTTTTTTAGAGTTGCACCAAAAACCAAAATCGATTTTCTCAAAAACAGATTTTGCGTAAAAATTCCCGTTTTTCCTTAATTTTTCTTTTGTTTTTCATGTCACTTTTAAAAACTACTGGGAAATTTTTACTTTTGAACCCCCAAAGTACCAACTAGATTCACTTTCCTATCAGAAAAGTTACTGTTGAAGAAAATCTAAGCATTTTTACTGTTCTAAAAGGGGATAACAGACACAAAAAAAAAAAAAAACACACATCTTTGTAAAATCAATACATTCATCGCTTCGCTCAGAATCTAAAATTATAAATTTATGGTTATTTAGAATTAAAAATTATCAACTATTGAGTACCTAAATGAATATTTATTATTTGACTTATATGTATTTCAATATATTAGAGAACACAATGTAATTATTAATTTCTCAGAAATTGAATTTTTTGCCAAGTTGATATTGTAAATATTCCTGGTTTAACACAAACTATTGAATATTTAAAAACAATTATCTGGCGGGAAACCTGACTTTTTTATCATTGATTTTGGTTGTTTTCTAGTTTTTTTCTAACTGGTTTGTTTCGAAAACTATACTTGGCAACACTGAATGCTTCAGTCTTATATGTTATCAATTATCATGAATTACGTTTCTATTTGGCTGCTGGTAAATATTACAATAAAACACGTGAGGTACACAACACTGATTGACTGAGGTAATATACCATTAATAAGATAATAATATTAATAAAATAATGTACTCAGGTACTCATCACTCATGACAAAATACTAAATTATACATGTAAATTATGCATTTATATTATTAACTCATAATTTTAATAACTAACAATATAACGTATTTAATATTTTTAATTTATCCAATATAGTAATATACCTATTTTCAATTTTCTTAGGTAGCTAATCTGGACATAAGTTTTGCATTATTTTCTTAAAATGGCTGTTATTCAAAGAGTTGTGTATGTATTTGACTCAATAATTAAATGTCATGTGTGTTTAATTAAAATCATATTTTCATAGGAAACCGAGAACAAAACGAGGTAAAAGAATTTTGTTAAAAAAAGAACCTAAGATTATAGAAAACACAAAACATTGTGTGTTTATTCCTGGTCGTAAATCATCTTTATTAGTCAGCAGCTGCATGAAAGATTTGGTAAGTGCAAATCGAATAATGATGAATGATTTAATTTATTAATAATTTTCATTAGCTGAAACTCAAAAAGCCAGATGCTGTCATGTTAACTCAAAAAAACGATATTCTACCATTTGACGACGCCGTGCAAATTGAAAAACTATTGCAGAAACATGATTCATCTTTATTTTTTTTTTCATCACACAATAAGAAAAGACCAAACAATTTGGTACTTGGTAAGTTATAAGTGACATACTTTAAAAATGTAAAATTGTGCATCAAACCTTGTCTCAGTAAAATATTGTCAATTAACACATTGACTTATGCCCTTTTATGGTTCACTTTAGTGAGTACATATAACAGCTTCTAAGTTCTAATAAATAGAAACTACTCCTCATAAGGTCATACTTGTGAATGTCATATTTTTAAGTATTTATTGAACTATGCTATCCAAAACTTTTTCAACTACCCTTGCAAAACAATAAACAATTTAGTATTTACTTTAAATGTATATTTGATTTCAAGTTGCGTTGGAACACAGTTGACTGTGTTAAAATTATCTCAATGGGATACAATGTTATTTTAATTTTTAAAAAACAAGCATAACATTAAATTTGAATTAATTGACTTCATAACTATATAATTATATACAAAATGTTTCGGAATTTAAACATAAATAATATGTATTTTTAATTAGTAATTACTTACATGTTTTTTGTAATAATAAGACATTGGGTATAGACGTGTAATTTACGCATGCATCTTATGATAAATGTTTATTTTGTTTGATAATTAAATATTTCTATTTTAAATACATACTTCAACAATTACTTTACACTAAGCCATAACCATCATTAACTAACATCACATAATTATTTGTTTTACAGGCCGTACTTATGACCAACACATATTGGATATGTTTGAATTAGGGATTGAATCATATAAAGGGTGTAGTGAATTCAAAGGTTTATCTGAAATCTCAGCTGGTGTAAAACCAGTTTTGGTTTTCTTAGGCGAACAATTTGACAGTGATCAACAACTAAAACGTATACGCAACCTATTTATTGATATGTTTCAAAGGCAACCACTCAAACAGATAAGACCAAATGGTATTGAACATGTCATGTCTTTTACAGCAGTTGATAGTAAAATACTATTACGTTCTTATAGGTAAGTCTTGATACAATCTTCTATTGACTGAGTATAATACTTTATGTTTTTTATTTTTTATCATTTAGGACAGTTTTGACAAAGACCAGTTTAAAAACTCCACGTGTTGAGCTCCGTGAAGTTGGTCCATCTGTTGATTTTGTAGTGAGAAGAGATCATATGGCTAGTGCCGATCTATTTAAAACTGCATGCAGAAGACCCAATATTAAGGTATACACATATTTTAAATGAATTTTTTTGCTGTAGTACTATATGATACAACTTAAACTTATGTTTTTATATTTAGGGTAAGAAAATCAAGAGTGTACGTCGTGACAATTTCGGATCTAAATTGGGTCGTCTGCATATGACTAAGCAGGATGTGAATACATTGCAGACAAGGAAAATGAAGGGTTTGAAGAAAACGTACGCTGAGAGGAAAGTTAAAAGGAAGAGTGATGAAGTTAAAAATGGCCCAGCAGTCAAAAAACCTAAAGTTGCAACTCAAAGTAAAAAATTGAAGAAATTTAGTAAAAAAGGAAGGAAACTAAGAGGCGGACAAGTTTAACAATTTTTTTTAAATTTTTATAATTTATCTATAATAATAAGAAATACAGTTTAAAAAAAATCATTGTTATTAAACTTAAAAAAAAAAATGTATAACACTACTTTTCTGTGCATATTGATAATATGATTAAGCACATATTTTGTAGTTGGATGAGCATAAAAATAATTTATATGGCAAAATTATCTGTTTAACATATAACTTTAAGAGGAACAGTCATGTTGCGTATAGTTCTCACTGCAATTAATTTTGAACATTCTGTAGACACAGCCATCCAACTATACTTGCCAATAGGAAATACTTCTTCCAATGTCTTTTGAAAAGTGACCAATAATGATAAACATAACCCATCATTAGAACCTTCCGGTTGGCCACAATGTTCAATGCTCAATACTCCGTGAGGTTTATGCAGAGCTACATCAGCACCAAATATTTCCTAAAAATATGATAATAATTATAATAGCTCACATAAGCACATGTAATAAATTGTGTGCAATTACAGTCATAAACTTGCGTAATGTCGAATGCAAATTCCGATTGTGGTTGATTTCACACATCGGGAAATGGGCTTGAGTTTTTTCTGACATAAGCACATATAGTTTACCACTGAAATAAATAGATAACCCTTAATGAGGTAGGTATTAAATAAAATTGGTACTTTTAACCCACCTAGTTTTTTGTCTAGCACAAATAAGAAGACGTAACAAAAGTTTTTTATGAGGATTAATAACAGGCAAAAGGTTATGGTGCCAATCATTTCGAACCTTATGCTTGGCTACTTTATGAAAAGCTCGACCACAATCAATCAATGGTATTATATCATTGGAACGGAGAGTAACCTAAAATTGAAAAAATATGTTAATAGTTTATTATATTTCCATACTTGATTTGACTGTCTCACTTCAGAAATATTTTTAATCCATTTGGCTTGTAAAGATTCACTATCAGCTTGAGCTGGTGTTTTCAAACAACCGCCAGTAACATTTCCAGTGAAAATAAATCGAAACCATGCTTTAGATGCAGCTTCAACTGTCAACAATGTATTAAGTTCCATTTCCAACCCTGTTTCTTCTAAGCATTCTCTTTTTACGGCATCCTATTAAGTAGTAAATTTTAAATTTTTTTAATGCTCAATTGTCTAATTTAATTTGGTATGTATGACAGACATGTAAATTTTCTCCAGGTTCAACGCGACCCGCTGGTAGGTACCATTGACCAGCACAAGTACTTTTTGCTTCTTGCATCATAAGCACTTCATCCTCGCTGTTGACTAATACTACTAGCACAATATATGTAACTGTACTTTTTGTGACTGGTATATAGTCAGAAGGCCCAATGGGTGTTACACCTTTAGCCACTAAAAACATAAAAGTTTGTGGATTTTAATTAACCATAAACTTTAATAACATACTATACAATATACTGTTAATGGCCAGAAGCAACTAAAAAATATTCCCCCCTCCACTTTTCTCTAATAATATACATTATGTTATGAATATATTAGATATCTTGGTAATAAATCAAATGTGAAATTGTCAAATAGTGGTTGAACATCTTGTACAATAATTTATACACTTTAAGGCTTAATTTGATGTCAGTATGTTGTATGTCCCAATCTTTCAAACAATCAACTACATAATTATTATACACCTCAACCCTTCCAAGTATTTCACGACGTACAATTGTGTTGACTACAATCATTTTTAATTATAAAACACTATTAAACCATGTCATTACCGCAAGCTTCGTTTTGATCGGCCAACGTGAAGTCGCATAATTCATCGTTTTCGTCCAAAGCTTCGCCACGCAACAACTTCATAACCGTTGCATCTAACATTGCCATCGTGTACACGTCGATCGTCCGCCGCAGTGTAAAGCGTTCTCAAAACGAAATATTATGATAAATTATTATGAACTACGTGGACACTGGTCATGGGGCCGACGAACAGAGAAACTGATTTCCTATCAAAAAGAGAAATCGCGGGACTACGTAGCGCTCGGGGGATGATTTACACGCTTGTCAAACGGCCTTGGACCGAATACCAGAGGTATGCGACAGGTAGGGTCTAGGGGTGCAGTGGGTGCTCGAATACCTCTTCGCGGTCGTCTTGGTCTGGTGTTCGATCCATTGTCATCGTAGTTTGCTATTTACTCACTGCCGGGCACTGCTGCGTCATACGTGTACAATGTACATACCATAACGTAAATCATGTATTCATATTCAGAGTTTTATTGTGATCGACGTGATCTTCAACGATAACGCCAATAACGGAGGAGTAGGAGGAGAATAAGTAAGAATTAAGAAGGGGTTTAGTGGTCAGATACTATGTACAGTATAGTATAGTATATCAGTATAAATAATAGTGTGCACGTTCAGTGCTCATATTTCAGATGGGTACTTAGAATTTAGATGTTCGGATTCCATTAACGTGATAACAGTAATTCGATTTTTCGAAGATCAGACGCATAAATATCACCACAGAATCATGACTAAAGAATAAAAATATCACTGATAAATAAAACGTTTTATGGTTTTATCCATGAGTGCGTTCGAAAACTCAACTGTGGTATATATCTTATCTTTAATTCGTGCGTCAGACACGGAAGATTATAAAATGTGGACAACGGGCAATTTTTCGGATATTCAAAGATTGTTTAGAAATTCACGATATTATTTAAGCTACAATACCTTCCCTTTTATTTCGTAATAATGGCGTTAATTACAAGCAACTAAGAAATTTACTAGAAATTTGTGTAATGTTTTATAGTTCCATAAGTATCCACTAAGACAGCGCTAGTAATGCTAAAAGGAAAATATCCCCCCGAACACCGCCCTATTGAACTACATTTCGTAACCACAATATTCATCTCATGTCCACTCCTGTATATCTTTATATCTTAGTCCATGGTTTTAGCCATAGCAGCTGTCCCGTACATAGTCACAACTCACAGATTACTATATAGTATAGAATAGAAGTCTGTGTATGAGGTCCACGATTTAAGATATATAAAGAATATATTAGAATATATAGAATATATCTTAGTTCGTGATAATATCATAGACCATGACAAATGTAATTTAATTTGTCATGTTATAGACTAACTACATAGTTAATAGGTCTATCATGATTTATTTAAATCTTATCATGGTGATATTCTGTGGTTATATTTACAAGTTACAATGGTACTACAACATATTTTTGACTGTGGCGACACTGTAACGCTAATAAATTGTATTCAAACCGTCCGTTACAAATTCTGAGATACTCCATGGACATATATTATAAAATAAAACGCAATTAATAAGTATTTCACTATTGAAATTTCGGCGTACAGGTATTAATAAAAATTTAATAGATAATTATTAATAAAAAATTTTTCTGTAAACCAGTTGAATAATGCTCGTTTATCATTCTTATAATTCATCTATAGAACTTTAGAGATCTTAGAGGTAAAGAGGTTGTTCGTTCTTCACAGATCGCGGCTGACATTTTGAGAACATTTTCAACCAACTATAGAAGTCACTAATCAGTAGGTAGGTACCTACCAATTTTCCAGTGGCAAGTATTGGAATATTGCTTTTAGCAATAGTACCGACGTTTAAGTTTGTAAACTTATTCATAAATGAATGTGTTTTTTTTAGGCATGTCGAACTTTGTAGAAATTCCGGATCCCCGATCACCTACTGTAGCTTTTAACAGGACTCCGTTACGAGTAAGTTCACCACGTCCTGTTTATTTTTAAATCATTAATTAAACCGTTATTAGGTAGTTGCCCTGTGGTCGGAACAACTGCTCTTAATTAATATATTTTTAAAGTTTTATTTTGTAAACCTGTTGGCTAATATATATTATACTTCCACACTTAGAATTAATCTAAGAATTACTTACCTTTTAATGATTTCATTAAAATGAAAAAAACATTATCAGAAATTTATTCTTAAATAATTCATAAGAAAAAAATGTGTACCTAATTTGATACCCAAAATATTGAGGTCATATTAACCAATATGGGATTTAACTCATTTGTAAAATGTGACTATCTTAGATAATCATTTAGTTATTTTATTTTATTAGGTCTTGTAAATATTGTCTTTAATACTGAATTGTTTTAATAACATTTATAAATATAATTATGAATAATATAAAAACCATTTGTATTTTAAATTTGCTCCATTACGGTCAAAATGACCAAGTTAGACCTGCATAATATAATAAGACTGGTTAATCAAGTATGGTTTTTGTAATAATTATTTTTATTTATATAACCGTCAACAGGTGGTCAAAATGATAATCGACGAAGAAAATATATCGACAGAGACACGAATAAACAACGAAGTATTTGAAAACGCTTTGTCTGGAAATGTGTTGATGTCATCACCAATTGTCAGTGAGACTTTTGATACAGATGATTCATTCCATTCAGCAGTTGGTGAAAATGATATTGAACCTCTGATAAGCAGTACAGACTCTAAAGGAGTGAAAGACAGTAATAAGAAAAATAGGAGAGCACTGGGATGCATTAAAAATCGTCTGATTGAAACACCAAAGACGGACATGCGTCGTAAACTTTGGCGTAATATGGAGGATGAAAGAGTAAAAAAGGGAGTTAATAATGGAGTTGAAAATACACCACCATTACCCTTTATGGACTTAACTGCTTCAGCTCCTCCAAAATTATATAGACACCGCAAGTTTACATAAGTTTTTTATTTTTAATATTTAATTAAATTTTGATTTGTATCACTATTCACCATGGAATTTCCGATTTGTCATTATACTATATCTTTACTTTTTTCCATTAATCTAGTAGCATAAGATGAACTGATGTAACCCATTCTCACTTTATTTACAAATTGAATTTTTTTACATCAATATTTGTAATATACCAGCACATGTATATTTTTTATGCCTTAAAGTCAACATAATTATTAAGGTCATCATGTATTTTTTTTAAATGTAATATATAAAATATTAAAATCAATGAAATGTTATGTTATGTTAGTGTGTAATATTTTTAAACACATAAGTTAAAATTAAGTACGGTGGCATATTCAGATGAAATTACCACTGGCTCTACTCGCTTAACACTGATTTATATATCCCCTATTTACGTGGGGCCTTGTTTTAAATTTTCAATCCTTAGCTATAATTTGAACATTTTAAAAATGTTTAACTACAAAATATATATTAAATTTTAAATTTGATAAATGTTGTCAAAATTCGAATTATAAATGCTTATAAAAAAAATTGTGCCTGTGTATTTTTAATATTTTTTAACTGTTGTTGTAACAAGATGTCAGGAGCCAAGCATTGTTCACTCTTTTACCAAATAAATAAAATTTTATTGATATTTATAGAAAAAAAAAATTGAAAACTGACAATATCCGCAAACAGCTCAAAAAGAATCAAAATTTTTTCATGTATAGAAAATGCTAATATAAACAAAATTTTGTATGCATCTACAGTGGTAAGTTTTGGATTTAAAACAAAATAAGAAAATCGCTACATGATAAATCGGGTAAATATCCAATGTTGTAAAAATATGAACTTCAAACACTCAAAAAAATTTAATTTGATTTTGTTGTTGACATTTTTTTGATAAAGGTATATAACATTAATAAAGACATACTTATGAAAAATCTTAGATTTAAAAAGAAAAAATTTTATGAATTTCTAACAAAATAATTTGAACTTTTAATGCTCTTAAAAAAAAAACTGACTAAAGATTGTTAATATTTTTTAAATGTCATTGTAAAATTATATAGTAGGAGCCTTGTATTAAATTTTCAATTTTTTTTGTCCAACAATTAAAATTTTATTGACATTCATAGAAAATAAACCTAAAAAAGTTGGAAACTGAGTATATACGTCAACAGCTTAAAACAAGTTGAAATATTTTGAAAATTTTTTCATGTTTAGAAAATACTAATATAAATATTTAGTGTACATTACATGAATTTACGATAATTTGTTTTGGAGTTACACCAACAGCCAAAATCAATTTTCCGTAATAATTCCCCTTTTTTCTTAATTTTTATTCTGTTTTTCTGGGCGCCTCAGGAAACTATTGGGAATTTTAGATTTTGATCTCCCAAAAGTACCAACTAGATTCACTTTCCCATCGAACAAGATACTGAAGTTGAAAATCGAAGTATTATGTAGACTACTAATTGTGTACAGACACAAAATAAAAAACACATTGTAAAACCAATACATTCATCACTCAGAATCTAAAAAAAAATAAATACTTGAATAGTCCTTGGTGTCGTTTACAATCCTTAAAATGTATTTGATACCTACAAGGTTTTTTAAAAAACATAGTTGAATCATAACATAATCCCAAATGATCATGAAGTAATTTCTTCTTTATTAATACGCTTATGCCTTATTATAATTCAATACTAATATAGATTAGATTCAGTGGCATGGATACAATTTTTTGTGGGAGTAATTTTTATTTTATACTTAATTTAATCGTAAGTAACTAATCATTTAAAATCTTAATGCATACTATTATCTATTATTTGGGCATAAAAAAAAAATAAAATACAATACCGGTTGGTTGTTTAAAATATATATATTTGATTTATTTTATAAAAAATTCTATCACCACTTATTATATGATAGCAAATACTTGGATGATTAATTAAGGATTCGTTCTGGGCTAATTTATGTCATACAATATATCGACAACAGCTGTATAATTAATTTATATTCTGTTAGAATTTAACAATAATTGCATTTAAATGCCTAATATACAATAAAAAATTGGTTGTCAATAATCAAAATAGTAGCCAAACTTAAGTTATATTGATGATTGTACAGTTTTCAAATCAGTTAAGACCATGAATTAAGATATTAAGTATATCTTAATTTGTGATAATGACATTTTCAGAAATTTGTTATTTCTTTGTTTTCCAACTTAATACATAATATTAAACCATCTATACTTTTCTATGTTTCAAACTTTCGTGAGGGTTTAGCCTGTTTGCATCATATTATATTTTACAATTTGGAAAAATACACTTTGAATACGTATTGCCAAATAACACAATTCTGAATTATTTTGGCAAGTTAATTGATTGTAATAGAAGTTTAATATGAACTACTTATAAGATATTTTATTCTTGTTGACAATAAATTACACATAAATCTATTAGGTAATAAATTTAAGCAATTAAATATATTTATTATTATATTTTTACATACAATAGATTAATAATTGTTCGTATTAGAAGTATAGGAAAACCATTGGATTGAATTCTAAAATGAAATAATTTATAAATTTGATAATTTAATTTAATCATTAATATTGATTTTCCATGAAGTTTACACATAAAGAATATGATAACTATTAAGATGAAGACGGAAGTACTTGTATGTGGAATTTACATGATGGCATTCTAATTATTTCAACTGTTACAATGCTTGAAATTCCAAAATTTTCTAGAGCTCCTCGAATCAGACCACATGTAAACGTAGCATACTAAAAAAAAAATGATGCAAAAGTATTTAGAACAACAATGTTCAACTATATAACTAATGTTTATATATTTTACACAATTTACTTTGGGTGCAGATTTAAGGTACTGAGTTCCATTTGACAGTTTGCTGAAAAAGCGAAACTCGTTGTCATGCAATACATAGACACCTTGATGATTGGTTCGTAAATTATCGACCTGCTTTTTATAGACGCATGACCAAAAGTCTGTACATATAAATTTTAAAACTTCTAGCTCTTCTTTGTACCTTGGCAGCTCTTTTGTTATTCTAAATAGAAAGGGGGCAGTTTCACAAAAATGCCTGATAGTTAGAGATAATACTTAATACAATTTACCTTTCAATCAGTCGCCAACCACTTGAATAACCCAAGTGTTCTAATATTGATAAATCTTCATCCTGTTTGAACAATTATTTATTCGTAAAATATACTTTATTCAGTTCAAACGTAAAAAGCATTAAATTGTATTATTTTGGGCGTTATGTGTACAATAATTACCTCGGAGGACTTGGACACTAAGTACGATACAATTTCTGAGTGTAACATATCGAATAGAACGTCTTCAGCAGACATTTCTCAACAATTATTTTAACAAGAACCAAATTTTATTTAATACCGTTTTGCAATTCGATGTGGATAGTCTGCACTGCACTCCATGCAACCGTACACAATTGTTAGCATTTAACACTGGCAAGTGACAAAGTAACGACTGACAATTGAATATTTAAATCATTCAATTTGTATAAAATCTTTAAAGTCAATGGAGACGCTCACTCTATTCTTTACAAGACTTACAATGGTACGGTACAAACTACAAATTACTAATTAGTTATATTACAATTTTATTACAAACATGAAAATACGAAATATTATATCATGATTACAATATTCAAATATTGAAAATACAATATGGTATAATCATAGATAATATTGTTCTGTGATTGATAATATATACGCAGAACAAGGTGTATTGATAAGGTGTCGTCACTTGTTTAAGAATTTGATTGAAAATTTTGCTTCAGATACTAGAAAGTCGTCACCACCGGGACCGTCAAAATTGTTCAATTCATAATGACTTTTATGTTCTAAGAATATTTGTATGCATGCATTTAAATACTTTCTTTTTATCGAATACAATTATTAATATTATTAAATATTGTCATTTTAGATTCTGAGAGGAACGATGAATGTATTGATTTTACAATGATGTGTGTTTTTTTTTTTATCTGTCATCACCTTTAAGGACAGTAAACAGCTTGGACAGCTTTAGGACATCTTGGATTTTCTTCGATAGTAACTTTTCTGATAGGAATGTGAATCTGGTACTTTTGGGGGGTCAAAAGTAAAATTTCCCAGTAGTTTTCAAAAGCGACGTGAATTTTCTGGTTTCCAATTTGATAAGTCTTTTTTTTCTATGAATGTCAATAAAACTTTATTTGTTGGGTAAAAAAGCTTCAAAATTTAACACAAGGGTCCTACTATATTGTTACAATGACATTTGAAAAATATTAAAAATCTTTAGTCACATTTTTTAATATGTTGTAGTTTTCATAGTATTTATAGTATATTATAAAGTCAATGCTATTACCTATGTATTATTATATATTATTAACCGATATACTGAGGATAGAAACATAACTATATGCTAAATGGTTGATAGATTTATATGATCATGTATGATCAATGCTTATTTTCTTGAGACTTTAAGCGTTTATGGAAAAAGATTAAATACTATTATTAATATTTTTCAAAAGTATATTAAAACATTAATTTACTATACATTTTAATAATTTATCTGTGTGAAATAGTATATGTAATTTTAGTATATACCTAATTTAGAAAAAAAAATTAATAATTTTGATTAAGAGAGCCTTGACAGTTTTACATTAAATTTAGGGAGCCTCATGACAAAAAAATTGGAGAAGCACTGTATTAGATCATACTGTAAAATATCTAAATATAAATCCGTCCCGATAAAAGATCATGTTTGTAATGTTGCATTTCAATTTAAAAACTTCATATACATTTTTCACTTTATTTTTCTTACATAATTTGTAGTTATTGAAGAAATATAAAACAAAATTTTTGACAAAGGTTGTTTGCTCAATATACAGTCAAATATTAACCAAATATATCATAACGCATTATGTCAAAACAAGAATGCTACTCACTTGCAAAAGAAAAAATAAGCAAGTAGCTAAAAACAAGAAAACGCTAAAAAAACTATAAATTTTTTCAAAATTAGTTTGAAGTTTATAAAATAACTATTATTGAATAATATTATAATGTAAATAAAATACCTAATCATATAATAAAATATGCAAAATATTTTAAACATGTTTTTAGAGTTTTATATGAGCACTAAAAAATAATACTCCACTCTTCCAGACTACCATTAAAATTAGGAGCAGAATCATAATAGTTTTAATTTAATTAAAAAATTTTAAGAAGGATGCAAATATCCAAAGAATAAGTGACTAAATTATACATCATATTTTATAATTAATCAGGAAGAAGTGGTATATTTGGTCCACGGTTGTAATCTGAGCGTTTCAATTTCCCAAAACGAACGGCGCCGGCAGTGCTCATAAGTGCTTAAAGCGTTCAAAGCGCCCATGTCGTACGCACCCTATTTATGAATTATAGTATAATAATAGGTAGTACCTATTCATAATCAATGATTAAACTCAGTACCTACACGGTCTATTGATAGGTAAATCATATATTTTTACAGAAATCATTGTGATCGCCGTGATCTAAAATGTACCTCCCTTGTTCTATACTAGTACCATTTCAGCTGTTGTTCGCATGCCATATTTAACCGTAGTTAAAGTCTATGCATTCTCCCGCCGGTGCCCCTAGACACGGTGATGAGGAAGTTATATAAATATTTCTTTGGTAATTAAATTACAATACAAATTATTATACCTACCTATGCAGGTACTTGTTCAAACCTGGATTTAAATTTAAAAAAAAAAAGTGGAAGTCATTCTGCTATACAGTAGGTTACAAGTGGGTGACTGTGATGGACTAATGGATGGGGTTAAATTTGAATCCAATCATATAATATCATTATTGTATACGAAAAATGATTTTGAGCGGATACGGTTTGTCAGTCTAGGAATTAGGATATTTTATATTGTAATATATTATTGTCAATAAGGTAGCCGGTTAAGTTTAGTTTTTTATTATTTGTTTATTAATTAATAATTTGTAATCATATTTGTATAGGTACTTAAGAAATTTTAAGCACCCATGAATAATATTTTCAATATAGATATAAAACAAAACTAAAATTGTTCTTCTACATTTAAATATTATCTAATTTTGTCCAAATTTGAATATAAAATACCTAACCATAGAAAATTATATTTTTATATTTGTTGGTTACAGAATAACCTTCGTTTAAAAATATGGATGAAATTTTCACTGAATGTTACTATGTTTATTAGCAATTTCTATGCACCATTACATTTTCAAAATATTGCAACTATTTTTGATCTATTTATAAGCATAAAAAAATGTCGTTTCATAAATAATTTTTTTAACTTTTGTCTTAAGTGTTTTTATTATCATTTTCTATGCACCATAACATTTTCAAAGTATTTTTACTTGTTTTGAGCTGTTTACGGACACTTTTACTTTCCAATTTTTTTTACAAGAATTTAAAGTTTGAATTTTGACAAGACTTAAAAATCACGAAAATGTGCAAATTATAAATAAATAAAGACTAGATAACTAGAAATTGATTTGGCTATTTTAGCCCCAAAACAAAAATCAAACGTTGACATTTTATTGTACCATTGTAGTCAGCTTCCAGACCATATGAAATTATTAATGGTTTCAAATAAGAGAAAGAGAAAATATTTGAACATAAATTTTTATTCCATTCATCACACTTAATTTTTTTTTATACCAAGATTTTGTACAATTACAATATGATTTTTATTAAAATTATAACAATATTCATACAGTAAAATATGTAATACCAGATGATCCATTAAACACAATATTGTGTTAGCTGGATCATATTATATAAAAATTATACAACACAGTGTCCCAATGCCTCAAATATTTTTTGGTAGCAGGAGTATTATTATTATTACTTATTAGTAGTTTTAATTGGATTTTCATAAGTTGACATTGCATAAAATAAAGTCCTGAGGATCAAGGGACACTCTATATTATAATTTTTATATATTATACACAATTACATACACATTTTATAATAATTAATAATGGACTAGTTACTTTTATAAATATCACTTTAGTAATACATTATCATATTAATGATTAATACATTATATTATTTGAACAACAATAAACAACATGTAATATATTTATTAATTAAAACATTTGAATATCAGTACTTTTGAAACAAAACAAAATGTATGTTATTACTCAAAGAAAACAAGGAGCTAGCTTACAAGTTATATTTGTTTGGTTCATCAAACATTGTCAATAAATTTCTTTTTTTTTTAAATGTTACATCAAGAATAGTTAATAAAATAAATTGATATTACTACAGTGATTGTTAAATTCGATAGGTGCCAAAAATCAAATCTGACAGAGGTAAATTTAAAAACAACACCAAAGTGTCAGAGTTAAAAAGAAAACACAGATATAAACTTATCCTAAGATCACAAGATTATTAATTGTTAAAGGAAATATATTTTATATTTTTTTACACCGGAGTCTCGTGGTCGACTTCTTCAATCCTACTCAATTTCCAGCCATTTGGGTCGCCTATAACAAAATTGAATTGATTAAACAAACAAAATACTAAGGAAAGGTTGGCCAATATTTCTTTGACATTTTGAGTATATTTAAGTTTATATTTCTGTTACCACAGCTTGGTCTGTAGAAAACTAAAATATTGTTTAACCTTAAGCTATATTGATATTCTTTATGTATATTCTATCATAATATAAAGGGCAAACTGATTATATTCAGGCATTTCACAATAGCAATCTAGCTGAAGTATTTACACTATTTATAAAATATTGGGTGTGTGTATTTTACTTTTATTTAAATATTAAGTTATTATAGTTATTATGCGTCAATTAAACTTTTAGTTAATTGGTTAGACTCTCTACTCCCACCACAAGTATTGCTCATAGAGAGTAAGCAGGTATCAACATTGATATACTATTAATTATCCTAATACATTTGTAACATTGTATACAAAATGTTTTGATGCTGTTTAAATAAAAAATAAAAATATCTATCCAGTCCACCAAAGTATAATATAAATATGTACATACACTTATAAACTAGCACGCAACCATAAAACGTGGTATTGAATACTTTAGAATAGCCAACAAACAAACAATATACACATTCTGTAAAAATCAAACTACACTTACTTAATGTTGCTATCTGTGTAGAGTTCTCAACACGTTACGTAGAGTCTGTTGCGAGTACCACGAAGACTGATCATTAATCAATGGACAGTGTTCCAGGCATGCGTTTTCATTCTCTGATAATAACACAAGTAAATCATGCAAAAACTAATTTGATAACATATTACTGTCAAAGTGAATATACATGCTTAAGAAAAAAAACTGTAATTATAAAATAAAGTAAAAAAAAGTATATTCTAACAATTTAAACAATTTGTCAGCATATAAAAATAATCACACATTAACTACAATAATGTAACTATGTAAGATAAAAAAAAAAGAATATTAATTATAAACTCTATACTGTTCAAGCAATTGATAATATTTTAACGCAAATCTATGATAATATTCAAATCATGGTGAACAATTTTCTAACAGATGACAAAGTTGTAATATAAAAATTTGAGGTGCCGAAGTTATTTAAAATATGTGAATGAATGATTAGGACTGAAAAAAATTCTATAATTAGACACTTCAAGTTACCAAGGTTTCACTGTCATACCTAACTACCAAGGCACGGATATTATCACATTTGAAAATGTTCTTCTAATGTTACAATTTATTGATAGGTAAATTTTAAATGCGTTTCAAGTTAGTATGAATTAAAATCTTAACATTTTAAGTGCAATTTAGGATTTTTTCAATTTTATTGCAACTTTTTGAATTTACTTATTTATAAAACAATTTCAACTATTTTTCAGTTTTTTTCACCTTATTTTACTTAATGGCTCCAAATTGAAGAACGTTTGAAAATGAAAATTTAGAAGAAACACTTTTAGTCCAATTAAATTATGCTTAAGTTAGGTAGTAATATAGATTGTTAAATAACAAATAAAATATTTATTTCATCTGTAGAATTTAAATGTTAATTAATCTCATAAATTAATAACAAAACATTGTTATTAATTAGTGCAATTTTAAAATTATTAAGTGCAATTTTTGGCATTTTTTAGTGCAATACTGCAATTAATTTTAATAGTTATTTACTACTACAACATTATTTTTATACTTCTTAATTTTTTATTTAATTATTCTTTATAGTAACATTTCAAGAATGTAACTATAGATAGTAGATAACTTAATCCAGAAGCAGATAGTAATAAATTTAGTTCAGCTTTAATATGATTGACAATTTACAGTTGTTATAACCATGTATTATAGAATTGAAAATACAAAATCATAGAAATGAAAAGCACATAACACAAATGCTGCTTACCTTTTGGTGGTTGCGTTTAACACTTAAATTGTAAAGCAATAAAATAATATTAATTTAGTTTCACACAATTTATTTGTTTAGTGATTAACAATTATTAATTAATCAATATATTTAACATAACTTGACTATAAATTTATAGTGAAAATATCTTTTATTTTGCACTAAGTAATTGCACATTATTATAACGATGTATACATATCTTATATTTATTTATATATAAAATGATTCAACTATTTGATTTTTTTATGTAACCCAGTAGCGACGGGTAATTCAGCTTAACTGTTAATTTTTTAATTTATTTATTTAACTATACTTATATACATTTATATTTTATTTTTTTTTACTGTAACCCGGCAACAACCCGTAATTTAGCTATAAATAATATTATTTATTGATATCAGTTTAAAATAATAGGAAGATAAAAAGTGAAAAAAATAAAATATATTTGATCTTAGACATTTTTCAATGTCCTTTCTGGACAAAATTAAGTTTACAAAATAATTGGTGGAAAACTTTATAAAATAAGTTTTTCATTATTTATTTTTTATTTGATACATGGAGGTAGGTTGATATCAAACGTGCAACAAATATAACTTTAATTTTAACAAACTTATAATTGGCTAAAACAATGCTAAACAGTTTTAATTTATATTGACAAAGATTATTTTTATGAGTTTGAATTTTAAATGAATATTATTTTATTTTTATATATCACAGAGATAAGTTACAACTTATAATACACTAAACTAACTTCAAATGAAAAATAATGAATATATACATATATAGACAGTTATTAGCTAATTATTATAAAGCCGTTTATTATGTTTTTTTGTTCATTACCTTGTAACTCTCGTTTCAATATAGTTTCAATGCCTGCTTGTCCGTCACCATTACGCTTTAAATAAAGAACTGTTTGTTTCTCATCATTTACATTATTTGTCATTTCAGCTTCTTCTCCATCATACCACTGATTAGGTAAATGGCCATTCGACATAGTTTCGCTTACCTAAAAACACATTTACAATTCATGTAAGTTTAACAGTTTTATGTGATGCACATAAACTAATGGAAATGGTAAACATCATTAACATATTTAAGTACCTGCATAAGTTTTTTTACAACATCTCGACCAAGAATGTGATCAAAAATAGTGTATAAAAATTTATCTGTAATTATTGACAATCTTAATTTGTCTCTATGCCATAATAATACCCTGGAATCTTCTACAGCTGTGACCGATACCTAAAATTATTTTTATATTTTATTATTTTATATTTGTTATATTTACAGAATAATATAATTTATTACTTGGAAGAATTCATCAGTAGATACACCAAACCACTCTGGAGAATCTAGGAATTGATATGGGAAGACAATATGCAGAGCATTACCATTCTGTGATATTACTAATCTTTAACATAAAAGAAAAAAATAAATGTAATATAGATATTATACTAATATTAATTATTAGGGAGTATACTTAAGTCCAAACAGATCTTAGATCATACAAATAATGTAAATTATCAAGCAAAACCTTTAGAAGTTTATTTTTAAGACTGTTCACAAATTTCAGAACTACTAACAATATTTTTATTTCCAACACTAAGGGCCAGTATTACAATCATTGATTACACTTCGATTACACTTCGATTACGCTTAACCGACTGATAAAAGATTTTCTTACCGGCCAAATTCGGCTGGTTAGGAGTCTGTTAAATGTAACCGCAGTTGGTAATATTGCCCTTAAGTACTCAAATTTATGTTTCAAGGATTAAGATTTTCAATGTATTCATTTATGTCTTGAATACGAATATATTATGTAATTGAAATAACAAAAAAGAAGCCATATTATACTATATATAATTCAAAAATATTATTTTTGTAATCTATTATTGACTAAATAGTTCTTTCTTGTCATAACATTTATTTTATTTTAATAGCATAAAAATTCATCTCATTGTTCAAGGTTAAAAAGTAATATTTCATGTATTTAATAAAACATATGGTTAGTTATTAATTACCAACTTGTTTTTAATATTAAGTTTATAGATTGTCATTAGTTTATTAATTATTTTGGTAGGTATATTAGCATTTTATATTGGTAATTTAATATATATTAATTTAAGTTAAAATTTGATATGTTAATACAGAAAAATATGTATAATGACGGTTGACTCCTCCATAAACTTAAGCTTTTGGAGACAATAATTTTTACCTATTGCACTGTAAACATGTAACAATACAATTTATACTACTAATATTAAACTATTGTAATCATTATATTATGTACAGGCTAAGTTTAAGTCATAGCATTTGAATATCAAACAATTAATATTTATTTATAAGAAGACTTGAGTTACACTTACTTTCCTGAAAGCACCAACGATAAGCTGTCGACCCTCGTTACTTTTTCTTCAGCAAATATCTCGAGAGTTTTTAGAGGCCGTATCATTTTCATGCAGGAAACTATTTTACTAAATTGTTTACGGCTTACTTTTAAAGGGTAGAAAAGCGTTTCGTACACCTAAAAAATTTATAGTGAAACATTAAGTAATCAACACACAATTTATATTCTCTCTCTGATCCACGTACAACATAGCAGATTCTATTTGCGTTCAGCAGAACTATAGCCTCAAATAGCGTTTGGGATATGGGGGGGGGGGGGCTAAAGCCTTACTATGGTAATATTGAATAAGCTTAAAACAAAATGTAGGAAATGTTTGGGAGGCTTAGGCCCTAAAGCCCTCCTCCCCAATCTGTGCCTATGAGCAGAACCAACCTTGTGTTGTTAGCTTTAGTATTAGAGTGTGTTCACTTATTATAAAACTTTAAGTTAAAAACATTAATACTGAATTCTAAAAGTATTTTAAAATTGTTATGTTTGACATACTCTTAATTCTAATAAAAATTAAAATATAAAAAGGCCAATGTAGGAACATAGATGTTTTTAACTGTAAGTTTGATGGTAAATTCACTATCATACTAAATCTAATAACACACCGTTGGTACTGCTTAACACAAATTTGGCATGTTATGTGTGGGTTAGAAAGAAAACTAATCCTCTTAAGACAAAAATCAATGAATTTACTAGTTCTAATTCATCATTAAATTTGATCGGCCTCAGTTGATAGAATAACACTAAAATGTGTACGACATTGACAGCAGCAGAAGCAGCATTCCACAAGAGGCTGTCAACCCAGCACTGGACATTCCTAGCCCATAACGCCATAATGGTAGTGGCACCAGCCAGGCCAATGCGAATGAGGAGAATCAACTGACAAGGAGATCCAAATGGTAGCATGTAGCAAATAAACATGATGGCATGTGAAAAATGAAAATAGGGATGGTTGAACACCGAATGTAAACACGTCTGGCTGAGCATGGCTACGGTGATAGAGTCCAATACGGCACCTAAAGGTGCTACAGCTGTGTTGTTTCCGCAGCCTCCGCCGTCGTAACAACTGTAGTTACCTGAAAAACGGTTATCATTGTCAGATATTATATCGGTGTCGGTCGGACGGATGGAAAATTACAAATAAAGGTAAGGCCCCACCTTCGGTTTGAGCAGTCCCGTTGACGTCGTCCAAATACATGGTCGTTGAGTTTGTTTTTCGCTACTATTTAACGTAGGAGTTATTACGGTTTTTATCTCCGACGTTGGCACTCTAGATGAAACTGTACACCGCCGATTTCAATCATCCTGCGACGCCACCAATACCTATCGAGACGATGATCGTGCGAGATCACGAGAGCAGCCGGTCGAGAATCGATAACACGCGTCGTATTTACGATCGCCGGCCACGAACTATATAGAGTTGTCGTCGTCACTCGTTACCCACTCGGGACAGACACCAAACGCCACTCGCGAATTCGACCCTCATAGATTGAACTTGAAAGGCACTCGTCCAAAAGCGTCGCTAGTCGTTATTGCAATCGCATTCATATCGTCGTCGTCGCCACCGTCGATCCGCAACGCCGTACATCGTCGCGGTGCATGCAAGCGAGTGGCGACTGCCGATTAGAGATATTTTATCTCGGCCGGTCGCTGTGGTTTTCCCGACAGATACGGATTATCTATTTACCTGGCAACGCGAATTCCCGACGGCAAGCGACGTCGCGACTCGCGATTCTCGACATTTATAATAATATGTTATTACTTATTACGTAATTAATAATAATAACGATTATAACGATATCGTTCAACGTTCGCGCAGCTGCTGATGCCGCTGCCGCAGTGCCGCTGAGGGGGTAATGGGATACTGGGAAAACAACGATAATACGAGACCGACAATCACGCCGGACACCGCGGCGACTGGCGAGCGTACTATAATTTATTATTATTTCTTCGTGGTACGCGGTGCCTGGTTGAGCTCAGAAGCCGGAGCTGTATAGTTCCTCACCTAGTCTGTATAGTGTATAGCGTGGAGGATGGTTTCGGGCCACAGCTGCTGTAACCGAGCGGGGGTTGATGAATGAAAAAAAACAATGACAACAGACGTTTGGGCCCGGGGGGTGTTTTTTATTTTTTGAGTATGATCTCGTACGAAGGGTGGTATTATGAGCTCTAGGTGATGGTTGTGGGGAGGAAGTGATAATACGACGCGCGCATCGATAATGCAGAGGGGCATAGGGCATAAAAGTATAAAACATAATAATTACCTATTATCGTTACCTAGCTAACTGTTATTAATTACGATGATGTGTATACAGACTGGTCCCTGTGTAAACGTACAATGTAAATATTATTCAACATTTAACAGCATTTTTGACGTAGTATTATTTTCGGACGGAATATAAAATATAAAATAAAAAAATATATTAACTATAGCCGCTATAGGTACCTATAATTGTATAAGAATATAAGATGTACCCTATTTAACGAGCCAGACCAGGCTCTCGGATTCCACGTGGTCAAAGTCCGAACCACCTTACTGGGATCACCGTACAGTGTGGCGTAATTTAGAGTTTGTAGGGAGGGGGGATGGAGAAATTGGAACATTTACCCACCCACCACCGACCACCAAAAAAAAAATCTGTTTATATCATAAAAACCTCTCAGTCCAAGTCCAACCATTGTGATCTGCAATCTGTATAATGTAACAAGGGGGTACCTACATGTATAATGCATGCATACATGAAAATAAAAAAAATTACATACTTTTTAGTTTTTAATAAAGTTTTAAATGTACTTTTTCGAGTAGATTTGTGGAATAATCTGCGTAACGTAAAATACTCAAAATTGCAATCTTCAAAAGGTTATTCCTTGAAGTCTGACCACCAAATTCTGATTGCACCATTATTGTACTTAACTCGTTGAAAATTTGAAATATACCTAATACTTATTACCTATGTTTCCGAATAAAATTCCCAAAAATTGAACTAATCTGCAAATATATTTGTGCAATAGTGATTAGTGTTTATTACGAATTAATATTATCTTAGTTACAGCTACCATAATGGATTTGGGTTTTTATTTGTTGTTTCTATAAAATATACTATAGCATTACCAATAAATAATAAGTACATAAATTTGGTTCTTCATTTAAAAAAAAAAGTCATGGGGGGAATGGGGGATACGATACCTAAATCCCCCACCGTAAGTACAGCAGGGCGGCGTACACATAACACACGTGATTACGTGACTCCGAATTTCAAAATATGTATAAAATACTTAAATACTTATCGTACTGTCGTAGATATTATACTCTGGATCAAATGATCGAAAGATAGATGAATAGTCTTAACTCATAAAGTCATAAGTCATATTACTAATTACTGTAATCTTAAGACTACAATAATTAATAAATAATTAGCGCATATATTAGGTATTTTTCAACAAAAAGCACTTTGCATGTCATACCGACCCGCTGGCCACCACCGGCGATCCAACACCGATGATACACGGGGGATTTCCGCGTAAAATATCAATAAAATAAAACTATCCCACGTATTCGCACAAATAAAATATAAATAGTATATATAATTTTTTATTCAAATAATCAATCGAATAATTTTTTATTCGACTAATGCCCAACACTGATAAATACATAGGTACGAGTTATACAACATCCACATCCGTGATCCGCATAATATGGTACATAATATAATATGAAGAATTTAATATTTATATAAGTACCTACCTATTTATATAGTAAAAAAATAATTATTTTTAGTACAAAACAATGTACAATTTTTGGAAATAGATAACTTGTCATTTGTCAATTTATAACTTAATTATTATAAAATCACTTTGTATGCACCTACATTTCATAAAAAGTTAAATATTTTCCAAGATTTTCTTATTTATTTTATTTTAATTAGATTACAAAACGCAATATTCACAATACCGTTATTTCAGAGAAAAATTGTGTACTTGCATTACCTACGTTCTTGGTTTGTATATCCATTCTAAAAGTAAAGGTGCCTATAGTAATTTATGGGCCTTGTCTTTTATTTAAAAAAAATTTTAAAAAATTCAACTTGTAAGTTATATCACTGTAAATTCTCATATTGAAAATCAGCGTTCTAATATTATTGGCAAGAATATTGTCAACAACATAAAATTTAAATAATCATAATTTTAAAATTACAAGATAAAGAACGTGGAAGAATTGATAACTATTTAGTAGGTTGGTATATGATAGGCGATAGGCTCAAATAAAGAAAGGGGCTTTAGTGGCTTTAGTGACGGAATAAAAATACAATAAAAATAGGAATAAGAAGCCACCGATTAAAGGCATTTGACTGTGAGTTGTTTGGTCATCTAATTATATTCATATATTAAATAATGTTTTTTTTACCCTTTTTAGTTTCCTAACAATTCACGGTACCAGTTATATTTAGATTTTAGACGACGCCTGGGGTTGCCAGGTAAGGTTTGGGTGGACAGGTTTTTAATGAGTGGTTTGGTGTGTTTCGGAGACGTGTACCTCGTACCTATGAAAGTTTTTGTAGAAGCGTGCAGCTTCTTCTATCACATTTTCAATTGAAAGGTCTTTATGTAAAGTGTGATTAGATATAAAATTAACTGATTTGATTTTCTGATATAGTGATATCTGAAGTCTGATGTATAGGTACACAGCACGATTTAAGATAGTACTATCTTAAATCATGGTTATGAGGCATGTCGAGTGGTTTCTATTATTATATATTCCACAGACGAAGGACCACAATAATTTTGTTCACTAAGGCATTTTAAAATTTTAAACGTGAAATCAATCGTATTGAATAATAGTTCTCAACTCTTAAAGTTATAGCCCATAGGTTAGGATCAATACTTATTGTTGTACATAATATTATTATTTTGGTTCGCATCATAATCGATATTGATAGACAATAATATTATGTTTTAAATTTTAATACTGTAAAAACCACTTATCCCATAACTATGTAATCTTAATTTATAACTTAATTATCCATAATAATAATGACCTGCTGTTGAAGCATTTATCCTCAAAAAAAAAAAAAATAATAAAATATTTTGTTTGATAATGACAATAAATAAGTACCTATATAGGTAAAATATGGTACCTAAGTGATAGATATCTCCCAGTGGAAATACTTCGTTAATGAATGTATGATTTAAATTTTTAATTGATTTGGATGTACAAATTATTATAAAACGATTATTATTTTGGTATAAAATATCAATTTAAATTGTTTTCGATATCAATTTGAAATTTGAATAGCAATTAAAAAAATGGATATCACTTGACTTTTTTTTATGAATTTCAATGATTTTTATCGATATTCAAATCGGATTTTGAAATAATTTATTTCAAGCCAACAGGAATTGATTAATTAATACTTTATGGTGGCCTATTTTGTAAAGGAATCTATATTTCAATATATATTTATATACTTTAATTCAACTTGACGTGTATGTTGTATAGACGTTAACCATAATTGGAATGTATGGAAATCAAATGTCCAATTTTTTTCCCACAATTTAATGAAATTCATATTTTAAAAGAAGATTTAATTATGTTAATTGGTCCGTTTACATAATAATCGATGGATAGGTAGGTATTCGAAGTAAAATAGTAAAATATAAGATTTGACGTCGCCCGCCGTACGATATCAGTTACACTAATCACCTTTAAGAGCTATAGGTCACGCCACCACGCCGTGATGGCCGCTGATGTATAAAAGTACGAATTGATGCTTCCTTCAAACTAATAAAATTATATTGTGGGAAAACACATAACAAACTTCCAACTAAAATTTCAAGAATATTAAACGGAAAAAACTATTCAAAGTATTTAGTTCAATAAAGAAGGATTTTCCGTATGGCACCAGTTTATCAATATTCAAGTCAATACAAAGAATTCAACTCGAGTTAAATTACTAAAAAAAAATTTGAAGTAGGGTGTTGGCGCCCGCAGGCAAAAGCATTTTAGAAAACAAAAAAAAATTTAAATAAAATTCTATTATGGGAAAACAATTTACAAATTTCGAACTAAATTTTCAAGAATATTAAACAGAAAAAACTATTCAAAATAATTAGTTCAATAAAGAAGGATTTTCCGTATGGCATCAGTTTATCAATATTCAAGTCAATACAAAGAATTCAACTCAAGTTAAATTACTAAAAAAAAATTTGAAGGAGGGTGTTGGCGCCCGCAGGCAAAAGCATTTTAGAAAACAAAAAAAAGTTTAAATAAAATTATATTGTAGGGATACACATGACAAACTTCAAACTAAAATTTTAAGAATATTAAACAGAAAAAACTATTCAAAATATTTAATTCATTAAAGAAGGATTTTTGTTATGGCACCAGCTTATCAATATTCAAGTCAATACAAAAAATACAACTCGAGTAAAATTACTAAAAAAAAATTTGAAGGAGGGTGTTGGCGCCCGCAGGCAAAAGCATTTTAGAAAACAAAAAAAAATTTAAATGAAATTCTATTGTGGGAAAACAATTTACAAACTTCAAACTAAAATATCAAGAATATTAAACAGAAAAAACTATTCAAAATATTTAATTCATTAAAGAAGGATTTTTGTATGGCACCAGGTTATCAATATTCAAGTCAATACAAAAATTCAACTCGAGTTAAATTACTAAAAAAAACTTAAGTAGGGTGTTGGCGCCCGCAGGCAAAAGCATTTTAGAAAACAAAAAAAAATTAAATAAAATATATTGTAGGGATACACATAACAAACTTCAAACTAAAATTTCAAGAATAATAAATAGAAAAAACTATTCAAAATATTTAGTTCAATAAAGAAGGATTTTCCGTATGGCACCAGTTTATCAATATTCAAGTCAATACAAAGAATTCAACTCGAGTTAAATTACTAAAAAAAAATTTGAAGTAGGGTGTTGGCGCCCGCAGGCAAAAGCATTTTAGAAAACAAAAAAAAATTTAAATAAAATTCTATTATGGGAAAACAATTTACCAATTCGAACTATTTTCAAGAATATTAAACAGAAAAAACTATTCAAAATATTTAGTTCAATAAAGAAGGATTTTTCGTATGGCACCAGGTTATCAATATTCAAGTCAATACAAAAAATACAACTCGAGTAAAATTACTAAAAAAAAATTTGAAGGAGGGTGTTGGCGCCCGCAGGCAAAAGCATTTTAGAAAACAAAAAAAAATTTAAATAAAATTCTATTATGGGAAAACAATTTACAAACTTCAAACTAAATTTTCAAGAATATTAAACAGAAAAAACTATTCAAAATATTTAGTTCAATAAAGAAGGATTTTTCGTATGGCACCAGGTTATCAATATTCAAGTCAATACAAAGAATTCAACTCGAGTTAAATTACTAAAAAAAAATTTGAAGGAGGGTGTTGGCGCCCGCAGGCAAAAGCATTTTAGAAAACAAAAAAAAATTTAAATAAAATTCTATTATGGGAAAACAATTTACAAATTTTGAACTAAATTTTCAAGAATATTAAACAGAAAAAACTATTCAAAATATTTAATTCATTAAAGAAGGATTTTTCGTATGGCACCAGGTTATCAATATTCAAGTCAATACAAAAAATACAACTCGAGTAAAATTACTAAAAAAAAATTTGAAGGAGGGTGTTGGCGCCCGCAGGCAAAAGCAGTTTAGAAAACAAAAAAAAATTTAAATAAAATTCTATTATGGGAAAACAATTTACAAACTTCAAACTAAATTTTCAAGAATATTAAACAGAAAAAACTATTCAAAATATTTAGTTCAATAAAGAAGGATTTTCCGTATGGCACCAGTTTATCAATATTCAAGTCAATACAAAGAATTCAACTCGAGTTAAATTACTAAAAAAAAATTTGAAGTAGGGTGTTGGCGCCCGCAGGCAAAAGCATTTTAGAAAACAAAAAAAAATTTAAATAAAATTCTATTATGGGAAAACAATTTACAAATTTCGAACTAAATTTTCAAGAATATTAAACAGAAAAAACTATTCAAAATAATTAGTTCAATAAAGAAGGATTTTCCGTATGGCATCAGTTTATCAATATTCAAGTCAATACAAAGAATTCAACTCGAGTTAAATTACTAAAAAAAAATTTGAAGGAGGGTGTTGGCGCCCGCAGGCGCAAAAGCATTTTAGAAAACAAAAAAAATTTAAATAAATTATATTGTAGGGATACACATGACAAACTTCAAACTAAAATTTTAAGAATATTAAACAGAAAAAAACTAGTCAAAATATTTAATTCATTAAGAAGGATTTTTGTATGGCACCAGCTTATCAATATTCAAGTCAATACAAAAAATACAAGACTCGAGTAAAATTACTAAAAAAAATTGAAGAGGGTGTTGGCGCCCGCAGGCAAAAGCATTTAGAGAAAACAAAAAAAATTTAAATTAAATTCTATTGTGGGAAAACAATTTACAAACTTCAAACTAAAATATCAAGAATATTAAACAGAAAAAAACTATTCAAAATATTTAATTCATTAAAGAAGGATTTTTCGTATGAAACCAGCTTATCAATATTCAAGTCAATACAAAAAATTCAATTAGAGTGACATTACTAAAAAAAAATTTGAAGTAGGGTGTTGGCGCCCGCAGGCAAAAGCATTTTAGAAAACAAAAAAAATTTAAATTAAATTCTACTGTGGGAAAACACATTACAAACTTCAAACTAAAATTTCAAGAATATTAAACAGAAAAAACTATTCAAAATATTTATTTCAATAAAGAAGGATTTTTCTTATGGCACCAGGTTATCAATATTCAAGTCAATACAAAGAATTCAACTCGAGTTAAATTACTAAAAAAAAATTTGAAGGAGGGTGTTGGCATCAGCAGGCGAAAGCATTTTAGAAAACAAAAAAAAATTTAAATAAAATTATATTGTAGGGATACACATAACAAACTTCAAACAGAAATTTCAAGAATATTAAATAGAAAAAACTATTCAAAATATTTAATTCATTAAAGAAGGATTTTTCGTATGGCACCAGGTTATCAATATTCAAGTCAATACAAAAAATCAAAGGAGTGACATTACTAAAAATAATTTGAAGTAGGGTGTGTGGCGCCCAGTGGCAAAAGCATTTTAGAAAACAAAAAAAAATTAAATTAAATTCTATTGTGGGAAAACAATTTACAACTTCAAACTGAAATTTCAAGAATATTAAATAGAAAAAACTATTTAAATATTTAATTCATTAAAGAAGGATTTTCTTATGGCCCAGGTTACAATATTCAAGTCATAACAAAAAATTCAACTAGAGTAACATTACTAAACACAAAAATTTAAAAAAAATTTAAGAGGTGGCAACGGTTTGGCAGTGTTTAAAAA